>JAOPJW010004870.1:47879263-47893962 GCA_027122535.1 Octopus maya
CAAAATATTGCTAAGCATTTTGCCGGGCAAAATGCTTAGCAGCTCCAACACCTTGTCTCAAAAGATATATTCAAATAATTGACTTACTTGAAAACATCCACTGCTAGCTGCACATGGATAATGATATTTTTTCGTACAACGAGGAATTCTGCAAGTTATTGTTGCGCCATATCGATGACAGTAACTGCATTTCTGTAAAATTTGTTTTTAAAATGAACATATGCTATAAATTGTCTAAGCAATATTCACAAATTAGTTTCAACATCTAGTTTTCCCATTCCAACTCTTTCAAAAACTGAATAAACTCAGAAGCTGAAAATGTTGCCATTTTTAAGTCTAAATCAAGAAAGCTACCCTTCTGTTCATGTCTTTAACTTATTCCTTATTTTTCAATTCAAGACTCACTCACTACACAGAAATTACAATACATATGCTCATAATTCTATAAGAACTGCCAAAACAACAATCTACACACTACGAGCATGAGCCAACAAGGAAGCCTCTACATATTCATTTGACTTTGTAGAAATAGAAGCCAAATTTTCCTCAAACAAAATTCTATATCTTAACAAAAAGGACACATTTCCCATAAAAGATCATCATGAATGGAATGCCTTTGTTCATAGGTCTACTCAATCAGAGCTGACATTAGGTTAAAAACAATAACAATTAATTACCAACAACCATTAAATAATTTACAAGAGGGTTTGCTAAATAAAAACATACTGCAAGCAGAACACTTTCAACCAAAACCGGTATATCTTGTACTTCTTATTCTTCTCTCTATATACTCCAGACTTTTCTTACAGTTTAGACACATGGCCACAAGTTACAATAATTCCTTTAGTAGCTAAAGTCCCACAAATCAATGGATCCTGGCAGTATTTCAGCCATTATGAAATAGTATACTCCCAAGTTGACTCTTAAACTCACTATGCTTTTTTTAGAATTTCTTTCTCTTAAGAATTTAATGTAAAATATGAAAGCATATTCATTAAAAAATCTAATAAAGCAGCCTGCTCTCAGTTCCCATCTAAATTGTGAACTATTTGTCAAGTTGTTCTATTGCAGCATGTGCTGATGAAAATCTTTGACTACACTTCATTTACTTAGTTGTACTTCAGCTCCATCATTTTTTTATCATTCCTAAAACCAATACACTATATAATCTCTAACTATACACACTCATACATAAATAACCACATGCTACAGCTCACTTTCAGCCAACCCCAACCACCTTCATCATGCACTATTTTTACCCCTATGTATTTCTGATCTCCCCTGTCACCATACCTTCCTCTCACACCATCCCACATTATCTGTACTGCCATCTATTATATAACACAGTCTACAAAGATTTATTATATGAGGAAATAGCAGTGGTCATAATTCTTTTTTTTTTTATATAAATCAATTTTCAAATGCTAATTAATATCTGTGTACCTACAAAGGTTAATTACATTGAATCATAGCACAAAAAAGGTTTCAAATCATAATACACAACTCATTATGTCAGTTTTTCAAATCTTTAATATTTCACCCTCTGCTTCTCGCCTTTACAGCTCAATTACTTCATATATGACATCTCTGCTTGTTAAGATGCTTCATGCTTCATAGACAACTAGTTGTATAGCTTATAGTGGTTTTCAAAACAATATTTTAAATCATACATATTTTTCAAAGGATTTAACACAATATTTAGAATTTCAATGTAATTTTACATAGAAATTGTCAATGATTTTTAAAAGAAAAAATTACAAAATAATTTACCTGTGTCAAACCGGCAAAAACAGCTCTATCAACAAACTGCAAGCTATCATCATCTCTCATTGTTACACCCTCAGACCAACATGCACAAGACTGATGACCCCATACATGTCCTGAATTAAATAAAAGACAATTACATCAAAATATAGCTGATACTTAATAAAAATCATATTGAAAACATTTTTTCATACAGCTTCACCACCTACATTTATTGCTATCTTTCAATCTCTTATATTACTCTCTTCTCAATTTCCTTTTGTTGGCATATCACTTTCCCAAAATTCCAATATTATTTTCCTCAATCTTGTCCCCTTCACCCATCACTCCACTTAAGCTATTTTTTCTATTAAATCTCCCGATCAACAATCACTATGTAATTACCCATCACTGTTTTTCTACCATTACTCCTTTCCTACATTTACACTATTATCACTGTTCCTCCCATCATACTCTCATTCTACTCCTTTCATACTCTCATTCTACTTCACTATATGCCATCATCCTTTCTTCTATTCACCCACTTAGTAATATCTGCCTTGAACAAATGGCAAAAATGTAAAGTAAAGAGGACTTTTAGCCCTGCACACAACAAAGTAACCTTCTTAGTGCCAATGCTATGGTAAAGTATACTCAGTACACTCTACAATTTGGTTAGCAAACAGAGACAATGTTGCATCAAAAGAATTCTTTTGTCGTACTGAGGACATGATAACCTCTTCAATGCTAGTGATGTAATAAAATGCACCTAGTACATTCTGTAAAGTAACTGATGTTAAGAACATCTAGCCACAGAAACTACACCAAAAATGGAATATACTATCAAGATGGTTCATCACACACCTAGGAGGACAGTAACTCCAAATGAAAACTGACTTAGAATGTAATAATCCATGCCAAGAAGGTAAATGAAGAATGTCAAAAGGTGGTGGAGGTGATGAAGATTTTTCTATCAAATTATTGAAAATACTAACATAAATAAGAAAACATTTTTACAGATTTAAATCATACTACACTAGCCATGCTAGCCAAGAAAAAGGGATTATAAACAGCAAAAGAAAGATAAACCATACACCTTTGATGTTTATGAACTTTTAATTCACAATCAATCACAGTTACAAAGGACAATGCTCAACACATCTCCAATAGCTGCAGATCCTTCTACTTCAGGAGAATATGTTATTACAGTTGTTTTGTATCAATAACCTAAACAAATAAATTTGTTTGCAAGTTGCCTGCTTTAATATATTTTAAAACTTCTGGCTATCCCATTGCTCTTATAATATCAGCTATTTTATATGACCAGCTTGTTGAAAAGCAGTACACAAAATACCAAACAATTTTTTTATGAAATTCACAAAGAAATACTAAAAAAAAAAAAAATTTCAATTAAGTTACCTGTTATTTCATAAACCTGATGCACATCTACATCTTCTGAATGACCAACCAAACTAAGTTCATCAACAATTGCCATGGGCCGTCCATCTTCATCGTGAATACTATGAGGATTTGGACGTCGTGGAGATTTACTTCGCTCTCTACAATCACAAAATTACATTGAGACATTTCCGTTAAATCAAATACTTTATAAAAATAAATAGAAAAAAACTAAATTTTTATATAAGAAAATAGTCACAGTTTAATAATGATTAAGTATTAACAAAGAAACAAATGTTTATACATCCTCATGAATGAGCATATACTTAGAACTCAATTATTAAGTCATTTGTCAAAACAAAAGTTTAAGTCTGTGGTGGAGCAGCTCCCAGTTTCTCAGATGTTTAAGCAACTAAGGTTCCTGCAGAATGGGACACCAGTCCACTGCAAGATTAAACAACCCCCTCCCCAGCTACTGCTGGAGTACACTTTGGCTGAAGAGACTGGAGGTTGCTCAAGGAGACAACATGCCACTCAATCTGGGAATCAAGCTGATGACTTTACAAACATGAATGAGCTTAACACCCAAACCACACCTTAAGCTTAATTATGAACAATAGATATTACCTAGCAGGTCTAGATGGGCCTCTAGGTCTTCTCCATGTTAAGTGCTTTGGATTTCTGTCATTTCCTTTTTCATCAATTTCTGAAGATGTTCTCCTTGCTCGCTGAAGTATCCGCTTGAAAGGATTAAATCCAGGGGTTGGGTCATATTTTGATAATATTCCTTGACCAAGTAAGCTATTTTCACCACAGTTACAAAAGGAGCATGTACGACTATTACTGTAAAATGAAAAGAATCAAAGAAAATTAATTCACAAGATGCTTAATTCAAAAAATTACATATGGAATGAAACTATATAATTCTACTTCATTAAAAACAAAAATACTAGTGATATCACAGCATGAATACTAATAACCTATTCAAATTAGAATATGTATTTTAAAAAACCACTTAAACATGTGTTTTAATTTATCGCATTTTCCAGCATACAAGTCCATTTCTCAGACCCAAATTTACAGCCAAAAAAAGTAGGTCAGCTTATACATCAAGACAACTTTAGGGGACCAAGCAGGATTTGGAAAGAAGGTGATAATGTTTCAATGTTTACAGTACGTTTATTTTCGCACTATATACTAGATCGATGAGTATGCTAGAAAATATGATATTTATATTGAACATGTGAAAAATTACCTTAAAATTCCACTTGAATTCGAATCTTCAGAAAGTTGCCTGTCAGAAGACTGAATAATGCTGTTATCAATAGCCTCAACACAAGGATTATCTAGAAGCATTAAAAAAAAATGTTTTTTTCAATTACTATGTATGTTGTTGTTAGTTTTTTTCAGGCATCATCCACTCAACTGAATCTTTCACTAGTATAGTTCCTTTATCCAAAATACATATATGAGCACAGATGAGAATAAAGTAATAGCAACAAAAATTCCATTACAAATTGAGCATATATATTTTTAAAAAAGCAGTTTCCTATAATAGTATAGCTATTTCTATATCAAGTATACATGGTGAAGAAAAATAGCAACTGTTGCTTATCATTGAGTATATTAATTTCTTTTGACTTATCTCAATAAATCAAAATTAAAGGAGAAAGCGTAAATGAATGTTGTAATATCTAGGCATTTCCTGAAGACAGTGTAGCATAAGTAAAATGAAACAACCACAGCTGGGAATCAAAAGTAAATCATATAACATTTTACACTAGAGTAACAGGAAATAGTACTCAACAGTTTTCTTGATTTTTGGATATTAAAATATTACCAAAGTTTTAAAATTGCTGAAATGAATGTACAAATAGTGGTGATCATGTACAAGCAAGAGATGGAAACCTATCCAAGAAATACATATCTAACTGTTGCAGTAATTATATTTTCTGATGATAGCAGTTTTCAACAATGGATTGGTCACTAAAGAACAGTAATCAGCAAAACAATAAATCAATATTTGCTGCCTTTCTACAGATGAACTTTCTTCTGTGGCTTTTCAAGTTAAAAAAATTGCTGTTGAAACAAAATTTTAAGTTCACCCAACGACAGTTGAATCAAGCAGTGCTAGAACTGTTTGATAAGACCTAGCCTAAAAATTCAGTCTAATTTGAGATAACTGAACTTCAGGGCAAACAAATTATTTCAATCATTTTATTCTGCATCATATTAGGAAAGTACTTCCCACAAGACATTGATGGAGACAGTTTCAAAAGATTTGGCTAATAAATGTTAGTCTTGCAAATACTGTAATGTAAATATTCTGCTAAATTACTGCCTAAGTTAATGAAACCTCAAAAATAAAGCATGACTGATGACTCAAAACAAAAGATGGGGGGGTGGGGATAATTGGTTAATTTAAATTACTATCAACAGAAGATACAAATTTTCAATCAAGAAATGCAGTAAAAATGAATAAAACAAAACTAAATACTATTTTTCTAAACAATTAAGATCATTAATAAAAATTACCTCCAGATGGTGTTTCTGATAATTCTGTCTCAGTTGATTCATCAGCAAAGATATCAAGAATTGAACTTGGGATAGCTTCAGTTGTTGTAGGAATAGTAGTAGATAAACTCATAGTTGTAGAATCTTGAAGTTTGAACACGGATGCATCAACACTTTCAGTAGGTATATCCATTGCAATATCGGGACTGAAACTCTCAACAACAGGGTTATATTTGGGTTTACGTCCAGAAGCTTTTACTCGCCTGAAAATTCAATAAAAACTCTATATATATTTTCCTTATATATGTAAAAAATATACAGGAAATATCTAAAATTTGTCAGAATTTTTCAAATTATATTAACTCTTTACATGCTTGTCATTTTAAAAAATCCATATATAATTAGAGATTTTGAATTTTAATACATTATCTAAATAAAATTGTCCATTACATATTCAAATATTATACTATATTAGTTTTAAGACTATATTAGAAACAAAAATAAATTGACAAGTTACAGTTTTCTTTTTTCAATTCATAAATTTCTCAACAACAAATATGGATATTATTTAATTGAAATAGGGTTCAATATTTGTTGAACCCAAGATACAGCATAATGTTGAGTGTAGAAATAGTGAAATAACTAAAAATTTTCTGTTAACAATTCTTTTAAACAAGAAAATGAAGGGATCAATCAAATCAGAAATGGCCATTATCAAATATTAAAACTAAGAAATATTTTTATATACTTTCTATTTTATTCATTACTATTCATAAACAATTTTGAAAAGACTACTCACGTTTTTTTCTTAACTAAATGTGATGGGGTTCCAACCGATTCTTTTCTAGGCCTGCCTGGTCCTCGCTTCTGTTGAATTCCACCAATATTTTCATTCAAGTCCCCAGCAGTACTCGACTGAGAAGAATCCATTGTTGCAGAAGACAGTAAGCCCTCAGCTTCCAAAAACATATTTGGAGAAGATTGCAATTCACTATCAGATTTATTCTGTGAGTCATCAAAATATGTACTCCTATCAACAAAACTACTTGTTTTACTTTCTTTGGCATCCATGTTCTCGTCATATTTTAATTCAGCTTGTTCTAAAGAAAGTTGTTGCATTAATACTGATTGGGATTTGGGAGATGTAGTTTGTTCTAAGGAAGATACAGAATGAGCTTGAGTAGATCTGCATGAAGAGAGGTTTTGCTCATTTGATGCCTCATTATCAGGTTCCCATTCCATTTCTTGTGATAGGGACTGTTCTGACAAGGGATGACTCGAAGAAGATTCTGAGCATTTTGGAGACTGGTCAATTTGCAATTGTCTTCTTTCTGGTTTCTGTTGCTTAGAGCTTTCAAACTCATATTGTAATTCTTGAAATCGTTCAGTAAGAGGACTTTCTGAAACACAATGTAGATTCGAGTTTTCTGTAGAAACACTTCCTTTTGTTAATTCATTGACATCTGATTTTTCTCTCTGCTGCAGTAGAAGATTCTGATCAAAGTTGTTATCCACATCAGATTTTGTTTCAGATTCTACTATAAATTCCTGATTCAAATGAGTATCTTTCTTTCTTAAGTCTTGTACTTCTTCATTTAATGTTAGTTCAGCTGTTAAAATCTCTGCTCCTGGGGAAGATTTTTCATTATCTGTTGATTGAACTGACATTTCAATAGACTGAACTGAATGCAAGTCTTGTTTTGTGCTACATCCAGATACTAACTCTGATTTATTGGCTATAATAAATTGTTCCTGTTCAGTTGTTTCACTACTAGCAATTTCTGGTTTCATTTCCTGAGCATGTAATTCAGATGCAGAACCTGAAATAGATTCTACATCTGATTTTTCAGAAGGAACTAAATGCAAGTTTGTACTCACAAATGAAACAGATCGTATCTCTGATTCTTGAGTATCAACTGATTGTATTTCAGACCAAGTTGATTGTTGGGTAAGCTCAGATGCTGGAAGAGATTCAAGCTGTATCTCAACTGCTGAGACAGTTTGTACTTCAGTATCTGTAGATGGTTTACTCAATGACACACTGAACTGAGGAGCATTTTGTTCTGATTCAGTCACTTGATATAGTACCATCTCTTTTTCTTCTTGTGCCTCATGGAAAAATTTCCCTTCTTCGATTTGTTGATCACTCATGCCTATTGAGAGTGTTTCTGGAAGAGTTACTGATACTACATCTTGCTTAACTGTTTGGAAAGTATAAAATCGTTGATCTTGTTCAGTTGTTAGTGGATGATTGCCAAGATTTTCTTCAGTAGAAACCTGTGGCTCTTCAACTGATAATGCACTTTGTTGCTCAGAATCTGTTTCAGAAAAGATGGTTTGAGTTATTTCAGAATGTTGTTCCTGTTCTGGTACAGGCTGTTCAACTTCAGATGCAGTGTGTAAAGACTGCCTTTGTTTAAATTCTGATAGAGAACTTACGTGCTGATTTTCTGTTTCACCTTGATGTTCATTTTCTGGAAGTTGTTTCTCTACTTCTACATTGCGATTAGTTTCTGACTCTGAATTTTGTTGCACAGATGACACAATTTGCTCTTGCTGTTTTATCAACTCTGAAAGTGTTTGTGATTTTTCCTGTTGATTTTGCTCTAAAGATTCTGAAAAGGTTTGTTGATCTGATTCTATTATATTTTGCTGCTGAGAATCAATATCAGAAACAACTGCCTGTAGCTGCTCAGTTTCTACAATTGGTTCCTTCTGATCACATTTTAACACCATTTCCTGTGACTGCTCCATTTCTGATATCTCTGTTACTTCATAATTAGGCATAATTTCTTGTTGCAGTTGCTCACTATTAGATACCATTTCTTGCAACTGGTCATTTTCCAACAACATTTGCTGCTGCTCAACTTCTGACACTGTTACTTGCATTTGAACAGCTTCAGATGGCAATTGCTGCTGCTGCTGTTCAACTTCAGATACAATATGTTGTTGCTGTTCAACTTCAGATACCAGCTGATGCTGCTCTGGTGCAGATTCAGACAAGTGTTGCTGCTTGTGTTCAACTTCAGCCATTGCCTGTTGCTGCTCAACTTCAGACACCATTTCTTGCAGCTGCTGCTGATGCTTAATTCTAGATACCATCTCTTGCAACTGCATAGCTTCCGGTATTTGCTGCTGCTGCTGAAGATCACTTACCATCTCCTGTAAATGTTCGACTTCAGATACATCTTGCAACTGCATGGTGTCAGATATGTGCTGTTGCTGGTCAACTTCAGAAACTTGCTGCTGCTCAACTTCAGAAACCAGCTCTTCATGCTGCTCCTCAATTTCAGAAATTATCTCCTGTGGTTGCTGTTCAACTTGAGAAACCATTTGTTGCTCTATTTCTAGTATTACATGAGCCTGTTTCGGTTCATTCACTATCTGCTGTTTCTTGTCACTTTCAGATATCATATGAGGCTGCTCGACTTCTGAAACTATATGCTGTGATTGCAAAATCTCATGCATCTGCTCATTAGCTGGTGATTGTTGTGATGACACAATTTGCTGGTGCACACCTTCACTCATCTGCTGTTGCTGCTGCTCTCCTTCAGACAATACATATTGTTGTTGCTGAGGAACTTCTTCAGACAAAATCTGTTGTTGTGGAACTTCTTCAGATAAAATCTGTTGTTGTTGCTCACCTTCGCACACTATCTGTTGTAAATGAACCTCACCATCACAAACAATCTGTTGAAACTGCTGCTCACTTTCACACACAATACTCTGCTGCTGATAACCTTGGAACCTAATTTCTTGATCAGATATTTCAGATGCAATTTCCTGTTGTTGCTCATCAATACATAACATCTCCTGCTGGTTGTCACTTTCAGAAACAACTGATTCAATTTCTTGTTGTTTGTTTTCAGACACTTCTTGTTGCAATTCACTTTGGGATATAATTTTCACTGGTTCTCCTGAAATAATTTCCACTTGCTGTTGTTTAATATTCTCAGATAATATCTGTTCTTGGGGCATATCATCAAGCCCTACTAATTGCTGACTATTATTTTCTGATAATATTTGAGGTTGCTGACCTGGTGTAGTAACAATTTGTTGCAACACACCTTCCATAACAATTTCTTGCTGTTGTACAATTTGTTGCTGTTCAGCTTCAAGCACAATCTCTGGTTGCTGTTGTTCAGTTTCCAA
The DNA here is from genome assembly GCA_027122535.1 of Octopus maya. Lineage (NCBI taxonomy): Eukaryota > Metazoa > Mollusca > Cephalopoda > Octopoda > Octopodidae > Octopus > Octopus maya. Next base: position 47,889,071 of record JAOPJW010004870.1, read on the forward strand.
TACAGTTGGCTCAGTTTCTGATACAGTTGCATCAGCTTCTGATAGATCCTGCTCTGCTGTTGAGATTTCCAATTGATCAGGTAAAATTCCCACATGCTGTTCAGATGTAGACACAATCTGTTGTTGATCTGATTTAGATATAAGTTGAGCTTTTTGATGGTGTCCAGATTCCAACAAAATTGGTTGTTGTTGAGTAAATGTAGATTCTGACACAACTTGTAATACTTCCTCTGATTCAGTCAGAACAGGTTGCCATTGTTCACACTTTGGCGAAGCCTTCTGTTGTTGCCCTTCTTTACATATAAACTCTGATTGTTCATCAGGTTCATAATTTTGCTGCTTTTCATCAAACTGTTGTAGCTCCTGCTCTGGTTCAGGTATGAACTGTGTTTGTTCAGGAATAAACTGCACTTGCTGTTCTTCAATATCTGGAATAAACTGTGTCTCATGCTCTGCCTGAGGTATAAACTGTAATTGCTCATGTGAAGTTAAATGAGATGGTATCTCTTCTGATACACAGTGCAGTTGCTCTTCTGTGATAGCTGGTTGCTGTTCTTCTGACACATATTGCTCATGTTGTTCTTGCAATTCAAACTGCATGTGTTTTTCAGATGAAAATTCTGCTGTTTGATCTCCAGACTCAAACTCATTTTGCTGATCATGAGAGGCAAATTGCACTTGCTGCTCCTCGGAAATAAACTCAACTTGCTGCTCTTCAGAGATGAACTCAACTTGCTGCTCCTCAGAAATGAACTCAACTTGCTGCTCCTCAGAAATGAACTCAACTTGCTGCTCTTCTTGTAGTTGTAAGAACTGCACATGTTGCTCATTAGGTATTTGCACAAACTCCATTTGTGGTTCCTCAGAAATGGTCTCAAATTGCATTTGCTCTTCTTCAGATATTGACTGAATTTGTACTTCTTGAGCTTCAGACTCTGCACCCACAAACTGAGGGATTTGTTCAGTTTCTGTGGCAAGTTGGGGTAACACTTTTGATGGAGATTGTTCTTCAGAAACCAATGCCAACTGTACTTGCTCATCTGGCACAAAGTTCTTCTGTTGTTGCTCTGATTCAAGAATGATTGCTTCTTTCTTTGTAGATGTTGCATATTTCTTCTCTTCCTCTTGAAGTTGCTCTTTAGGTACAAATTGTTGTAGATGTATAGAATCTTGTAATGTTTGCTGCTGGATTGACTTTTGTAAAATGATTTCTGGTAGAATCTGCTGCGAGTCTGAAATTTGTTGCCATTCAGCTGTACATCCATCTTGCTTGATTTCTTGTCTAGATTCTGGTGTAGAAGAAACCATATGAGTAGATTCTGATTCAACATATTGTGGTTGTTCCGTTTCTGGGTTAATAGTCTGTTCATATTCATGATCATAATGGGAAACTTGCGTTTGTTCAAATTCTGCCACAGGTATTTGCTGCTGGTTTGAATCTGAATCAAGACTTGGTAAGTGTTCTGATCCTGGTGTAACTGGCTTTGCTTCAGATGTAACCAATTGAGAATTTGTCTCTTCCTGTTGAAATTCTGTCTCACAATCTTGTTTGTTTTGTTGCATGAATGTTTGATGCAATGTATCTTGAATTTCTGACAAAGATCTATGAGAATTACCCATTTCAACATCATCCACATCTGGAACAGAATCCTGAAGTTTAACATCATGAATAGGCTGAATATTTTGCTCCAGTTCATGTTGCAAACCAGCTTGTGACTCTGGAGAGAAACCTGCTTTGGTGTCTGGCAACACAAGTTGTTGTACACCTTCTTGTTGCCCTGGTAAAAGTAGAACATCCTGTGTTTCAAAGTGTTCTGACTGTTCAGTTTGCTCAATTGTTGTTGGTTGAAATAATACCTGCTCATAGCTTTGTGCTGTTGATAAATCTTGTGAAGTACTTGTTTCCTCGTTCCATAACTGACTATTTTTTGATATTTCTGGTTGTTCTTTATCTTCAAATGATTGGCATGGAACTGGAGGAGATTGCTGAGATGTATTAGAAGGACGTGGAGAAGATACCAAACACTCTGAAGGATTAGTTTGAGTTGAACATAATTGTTGATCTTGCTCTTCACTTGTTTGCTGGAGTACTTTACTTTCAGAATTACTCTGCAATTGTGATTGTACGTTATCACCATCATTACTTACAGGAAGATTAGTAGTTGCAGAATCAGGTAATTCTTCAGGTTCTTGGTGTTTCTCCACCAGCTTTTCTTTTTCTATTAATTGGGCTAAAAAAAAAAAAAAAAAAAAAAACAATTTGCAATCAAATATATTAGTACATTTATATGACAAAAAATGGTCTGAAATAAAATATAATGCACATTTCCTGAGAGTAGTTGATAACACTTGCTACCAAGGTGATATAATTTGCAGGTTGTATATACATATGAGGAAGGATTGCACATTTGCTTTTGCATGTATACATAAATGTTTACATGTAAGTGTGTGTATGAGAGAGAGAGATCATTATTCCTCATCATTTAACATCTTAATACCCATCTTCCATACTGGCATGGGTTAAATGGCTCAACAGGATCCAACAAGCAAGAAAACTGCAGGGGCTTCATAGTCTACTTTGGCATAGTTTCTGCCATGTGATCCATGTGAGCATGGAAAAGAGAAAACGATATGTTTGATATAACACAATAATTGTAAATGAGCATCAGTGTTATACAAGCATTGTTATTCATTTCCAATCTAATGTGGAAACATGTCCAGCCATGGGAAAAAATAATTTGCATGGAAGAAAGTGAAGGTTAATTGACTGGAAGCCATAGAAAATGTGCTTCAGCAAATTTCGCCTGAACCATACAAGTATGGAAGTGGGGATGTTAAAATAAAGATGACTATATCTTTATATGTATATCTGAGTGAGTGAGAGTGTATGTGTACATTGATGTGTGTGGGTACATGATGATATACATATATATATGTGCATGAATAAATGTTCATATGCATATGTTTAAGTACATGTGTTTTTATTCATATTGTTCATCATCATTGTTCCTTTATTTTTACATCTGTTTTTCCATATATGGGATAAACAAATACATTAGTAAGGCTATTTTTTTTTTATAGCCAAATGCTTTTCCTGTCACTAACCCATACCTATTTTACGCATACAAGATCTCATATTTCACATGTCTTCAAAGACAAAGTCAGCAGGCAATTTGCTGATAGGGAAAATGATAATTATATAGCTCAGCAATTTTTAGAAGTGCAAATGTAAGCAAACACACAGACATATATATATGACAGGCATCTTTCAGTTTCCCTCTACTAAATCTACTCGCAAAACATTGGTTAGTTTGTACCAATAGCAGAAGACACTTGGTCAGATAATTATATTTATGTGCGTTTATATAAAGAAGATGTATATGTAAAACATAAGTGTGATTGTCAAATAAGAGATGAGAGCACTCAACACCAGGTTATTAGTGTAATGTAAAATAATTAACAAGAAATGCCAAGAATCACATCATAAAATTATATCATAACATAATACACTCATCAAGCATATTAAACAATCTGGATTTGTTGTTATTAAACAAAAACTATTAGAACAAAAGATCTATTCTAGTTTACAAACAGTCCTTGATATGACCTATTCAATTTACAACCATCTGCAGTTACAACCTTTTTTACATTTCTCCACATACACATTTTTTCTTGGCATTCATCGTAGCTCAGCACTCAAATTCAGATATTCCAATGTCTGTGCTCAAAGTGTTGTTAGCTCACTTTCTCCAAAGATCATTTATACTTCAGCATTCACATTGCTTATAAGCTATTTTATAAGATCCTCAAGTTTTATTACGCCAAATATATCTTGCAAAAGGAAGCTCGTCCATCTAGCAATACACCAGGCAAGAAACAGAACTTGATCTGAAGATTAAATTTAAATTATCAATACAAAGGTGAGAAAAAATAAATGCAATCCTACGTGATTTGCAGTTGTTTAAATTCAATGATCTCCATTATTATTAAAAATGGCGGCAAGCTGGCAGAATTATTAGTGCACCGGACAAAATACTTAGCAGTATTTCACCTGACACTATGTTCTGAGTTCAAATTCCAGCGAGGTCAACTTTGCCTTTCATCCTTTCGGGGTCCATAAATTAAGTACCGGTGAAACACTCAGGTCAACGTAATCAACTAGACCCTTTCCCCAAAATTTCAGGCCTTGTGTCTTTAGTAGAATGGATTATTAAAAAGCACTAAGAAAAGTTTTCAATGCAGCAAAAGGTACAGCTATATGCAGTTAACAATAATAATAAAGGACAACAATCTATCATCAAAATAGAGAAATTGCTCATGATCTGGACCAAAAATTAAACGTAAAAATGTGTACTTAAAACCCTACTAATAATTTTAAGCTAAGACAAAAAGCATTTTTGTGACTTTGAAGAAATGAATGAGACGGAGATGCAAAGAAAATTTTTCAAGACAACAAAAGATAATTTAATCACTTCAAAATAATAAATCATCTCTCTTCATAATGTCTAAGTAATAGGGGAAGCAGCAAGCACGGGATGAATTATCAGGAGAAAAGTATTGTATTGGCTGGCACTTAAGACACACTACTATTTTACAAGTATATTTTGTGGAAAAAACAAATTTAATATGTTTCAACATACATTTATTAGAAGATATTTTGAGGCAATTTTGTAGGGAAAAATGTACAATTCTGTATGTGTAAATACATTGATAGGAAACTAGAATAAAATATGAAACCATGATAGTACTGTATTTCAACTTTATCTTCTTTCAGATCAACTATAGTTGTTAATGGTTTGATCAAGAGAATTACCATACAGGATGTGAAAGTTGTATTCCTGACAATGAATTGTTATAGACACCAGGGTGGTTGCACCAAAGCTATGATTTTG
>JAOPJW010004870.1:49140212-49152155 GCA_027122535.1 Octopus maya
TTGCATTATGTTATATATACAATAATAATAATAAAGGCTGTTACCGTATATATGTTTACAAACCAAGGACGTTATATAGACTTCCTTGACTCAAGTTAGAGAAGGGGTGCCTATTATACACAAGGTTTAGGTTTTTCATAGGTACAGCCCGCTAAAAATCCCCTGCGTGTTATACTCAAGGGCGGACTATACTCGAGGATTTACGGTATTACGCTTAACTCATATGACGAGTTTGTTTTGTTTTTCCCACAGATGAACTTTATTCAACATTTTGGTAAAATGGCTTCGCAGCAGCAGTAGTAAGGCTGCCTAGCTGACATTAAAAAACAAAAAAATAACTTGGCTGCAGTTCTTCCTTGTATAGTAAATATAATATAAAGTACCCACTGCATTTGTTCTAAAACTCGACTAACAGAGTCATTAAAGAACTGAATAAATTTCCTTAGGAATAAAATTCGGATCTTTCTGATTTGGCGGGCGTCACTTGTTTTCTTAAAAAAAATCCAAAAATTCCTTAAGGCTCGACCTCTTTTATGTTCTGAGTTCAAATTCCAATATAAACAATATCCTTCTTCCTATTGGGGGGGGGTCAATAAAATAAAGTATCATTTAAGTACTGAAGTCGATTAATTTTCATATAATGAAAGCAAGTGAGCTGTGGCTCAAAAAGAAAGCTAACATAACTTCTTTGAATACGATCTCAAATGATAAAAGCAATAGTTATCTCCCTTTAATCAGTTGTGCTGTTACTTTTGATTTCAATGAATTAAAATGAGTCGCAACGTTTACAGAGCCTTTGGCCTGGTTTATCGAATCTAGATGTAATCAACTTTGTCTACTTCTTTCTAAGATCAATAAAATAAGTCCAACCAATCAAGTACTGGATTCATTGTCATCGACTACATCATCTTTCTTAAGTCATTCATCCTAATGTGTCGAATGTTGAATGCAGATCGAAATTTCATTAGAGGCGGCGATTTTTCATTTTAACTCCGTGACGTTTTTCAAAAGGCATAATATCAGTTTCAATTCTCCCTCAACTAAAATATAAGCCCTTAAGGGTGGTGAAAAGGAGAACAATATTTCAAAATTTTCTACAAACTCCTTGTATTTAAGGTAAATTTAAGGAGAGAAACATAACTGCTACCAGACTTCGATTTTTTTTTTTTTACTTTTCGTTGCCGGTGTGCTTTGGAGAGAAGAACAGCCATTCACTTCTCATTATGATAGAAGATTTAAACTATATTTATACTGTAGTAGAGTGACTGTCGGACAGTTTACTGACAGAAAGATAGACAGACGTATGGTCATATATATGCACAAACACGTATATAAAGTACATAAGTAATTTTGGTTCTTATTTTAGGAAGGTGCATGACCCTCAGCCTGGCTAATCAGTACGGTGATCGTTAAACAGCCTCATTGCAACTTTTAAGTTGCGCCTAGATACCTCTGAACAATATCAGCAGTGAATCTATAAAATTCTATAAAGTCTGTTCTAAAGGTGTTGGAAGATATCAATAAAAATAAATGACTAAACGAAATCATTTTTCTCAGCATTTTATTTCCTTAAACCTGTTATACAAGCTCTTATGGCTGTTGATGGGAGGAAGTTCCGTTAGTTGTGTATTTGATCTGGTACCAGTAAACTATTCATCTGATTGGGATTGAAATTTCCACACTTTCTGATGGGTTTGTAATAAAGGATAAATGATTTGGAGTATCCCCTAGTTCAACGTCTGAAAGAAATTTTGAAATGGAAAATAGAACATGCGAGAAAATGCCTTTGTAGGTAGTCTCATGTAGTCATCCAATCTTTGAAGGGCGTTCCAAAATCCACGACTTCTCCATCTGTACCAGAACAATACTGTGGTTTCTTTTGATTGGGATTCAAATTTCTACACTTACTGATGGGTTTTTAATAAAGGATAAATGATTCGGAGTGTCCCCTAGTTTAACGTCTGAAATAAATTTTGAAATGGAAAATAAGACAGATAACGTAATCCGGGATACGTTGCATAAAACCTGAGGCTGAATGACAATAACTAGCGAGAACCCAGTGTTGATATGCTAGCCAGCAACCAGCTAGATTTGATGAAATAAATTTGATAATAAAGTTGTCCACCCAGGTATAGATATACCCAATAATGGTCAAATCCCGTCGTATGAAGTTTATTTCGGTCTATGTATTCGTTAACTAAGAAAGCAGCAGCGACAATAATAGCTTCGACCGTAAGTTGAGATGAACAGTGGTTAGGATATGAGGGGCCCTTAAAAGGGCCATTGGGTTTTCCAATACGAGAAAAGATTTACTTGGTGCTGGTGTATTTTGTGACAGCTTTCGTACCTTCCGAGACAGCGTGTTTGGCCAACTCACCAGGGAGGAGAAGACGGACAGCGGTCTGGACCTCACGACTGCTGATGGTTGAACGTTTGTTGTAGTGAGCTAAACGGCTGGCCTCATTAGCGATTCTTTCGAACAGATCGTTAACGAAACTGTTCATGATAGACATAGCTTTGCTCGAGATGCCAGTGTCGGGGTGGACTTGTTTCATGACTTTGTAGATGTAGATGGAATAACTTTCCTTCCTCTTCCTCTTCTTCTTCTTGTCTCCAGTACGTGGGACTTTAGATTTGGACGCCTTTTTGGCTCCTTTGACGGGTGTTGGTGTAGGTGGCATGACTGAATGCGAGATTCGATGCGAAGTGACAACACCGACAAGTTTACTCTATTTATAGCTGACAAGTAGGCTCACCAGACAAGTAACACCGAACAGCTTGGCGCGTTTGAATTTCATTGGTGAAAATTGACATATGCAATAATCACATGACAATGGTGAGAAAAAATGATTTTTTACTAACTGCTGGAGCCTATAGAAGTCTATATAAAGGTAGATTTCCCATTTAAGCTCACTGTAAACACTTATTTAAGCGATCTTCATTCTATATAACTATGTCTGCACGTGGGAAAGGAGGTAAAGTGAGAGGAAAGAGCAAGACCCGTTCATCCCGTGCTGGACTTCAGTTCCCTGTCGGTCGTATCCACCGTCTCCTCCGTAAAGGAAACTATGCCGAGCGAATTGGCGCCGGAGCCCCTGTCTACCTGGCAGCTGTAATGGAATACTTAGCTGCTGAAGTGTTGGAGTTGGCTGGAAATGCTGCCAGAGACAACAAGAAGACTAGAATCATTCCGCGTCACTTGCAGTTAGCCATCCGCAACGACGAGGAACTGAACAAACTTTTGTCAGGTGTTACTATCTCGCAGGGTGGCGTCCTTCCCAACATCCAAGCAGTTCTTCTTCCCAAGAAGACCCAGAGACCCGCTAAGTAAACATTTCGGTTTCTTAGTAATATCACTAAAGGTCCTTTTTAGGGCCATTAACATTTACGTATCATCATTCTCTACTGATTATTCAAGAAAACGATCCTAAAGATATCCGAAGTAAACCGTTTGCAGCTTATATATATACCGGTTGGTGCTAGTCCTATTGAACAGGTTCATTTACCATTCAGGTGTCGTCTTAGGTCGCTTTGTAACGGCATTACAAATATATAAACGTAGTAACTATCCCAGAAAGCAATACCCATCCTTTCCTGGCAATTTACCCTCAGATGAAAACCGTGGCAGCAGATTTTAACTTCACTAAAGGAGCCCAAATATGTTGCCAGAGAAGTCATAAACACTGCGATCTGTCATAAATAGTATCCTTAAATATACAAAGTCTGGTCCGAAAATGTTTTAGATATGTAAAATGCTCATCTTGGAGTACACAATCGTGTGCTACACTCCACTGAAAAAATAAATACCGCAAACGTATTCGTAGGGCATGTTTACTCCGGCCATAATCATTGAAACAATTTTTAAGATGAAGATTAAAAATGAGACAGAAATTTCAATATTTTTATAAAATTAACCGTAGTGAAAAAAGAATACAGGTACAAGCTGTTTTGGGTACTACTAAAGCAGCACGGTCCCGAACGCGCAGCCGCGCTAGCTAGTCGTAAGTGGTCGATCCTAGCCCTGACCCTGTCCCTAACCCTAAACACATTCATTTGCACACGCGGGTTAGGGTCAGGGTTAGGATCGACCACTCATGACTAGCTAGCGCGGACGCGCGCTCGGGACCGTGCTGCTTTAGTAGTACCGAAATAATGTAATAAAAAAAAAAAAATTTGATAAGCTTTTTCCGTAATTAATTTTCATTATATTTTCAGGCATTCTTTCGTTGATAAGTTTACTGCTTCTTATTAAAGAATGCCTATTTTCTGAAGTTGAAAATCTAATAATACATTTTTATAGCATATTTTAATAAAACAAATGCTAGACAAAAAATACTGCCAACTTGAAATGAGATAAATTTGGTATTTTTCTAATATGAAGCGATTGTCCTTTAAAGTTAGTTTACCGTATTTGGTAGGACGTAAGGACGCACTGTTTACAAAACAATGTTTCGAAAAATCACCCCGGGTCCTATATGCGATGTTGTCTCTTCCATAAGATTTAATGCACCGAAATATTTTCCTTTTGATTATGCACTGCTGAAATACGGAAGCGCCCGTGCATATCTTATGTCCTCATTTCACAATTACGGAAATTAAAAATTTGATTCCCGCAACTAGTAACAATGATGTCTTAAATTTTTGAAAACATTCAGATGCTAATGTTTTATTGTATAAAACGTAAACAGAAATGGAGTTTATTAGATTATCTTTGATTTCATGAACATTCTATGAAATTGTCTCAAAAGAAAAAAGGGTCTTAATTTGAAAGTCACTTTTTAATGCTAGCCAGGAACATAAATAAAATAGTTAGGTTAGCTATATTGCAAAACAAAAGAAATTTTGATTTTAAGGTTTTCACAATATCGTGAAAACAATCGCATTTATCTAATTCCACCAAACCAAGTTATGTAAAAATATCTTCCGTGTTTTACTAAAATAATATTACTGCTAGCCCAAGCATTTTCACAGCATTCATTTTACTATCTTTATTATTTTTTCATTTACCTAAGCGATCACTATTTCATTTTTCCCACAATAACTGCTCTTAAACCTGACAAGGTTTCCCATGAGCCTAGCAATTTAGACTTAACATATTGAAACTATAATCCTGCTTTCATAGGACAGGCCCTAATAAGTTTTCTGATTTCATGTGTGTTACAATTAAATCACATACTTCATCTTTATTAATTACACTTGCAAAATTTGTAGTGAGCCAAACCAGTATTTCTTTCGGCAGCAACTAAACCAGTTATAATAAATTATTTTAAACAAGAACCATGTGGTTGGGGAAGCAAACTTCGCTCACATTCTCAAAATTCGTTTACTCCATAAATGAACGACAAAAGATGTGAAGTGTGAAAGATGAAACAGGAGGGGATTAAGTCCAACCAAATCGGCTATGGGAGGATTTAAACCCAGAATGCAAAGGATTAGAACAAGGCATAGGTGTGGTGATGTTGTTCCAGGTTCAGGCGTAGGTGTGATGGTGTGGTTACAGGTTCAGACCCACTGCATAGTACCTTGGGTGTCTCTCGCTATAGCTCTGGGCTGACCAAAGCATTGTGAGTGGATTTGGTTGACAAAAACTGTAAGAAGCCGATTGTATGTATGTGCGAGGTCTGGTCAATAAGTATCAGGAATGTTGCCATAGCAACGAAGCTAAAGCATGCAGAGTGAAGCTGCTTGGCAAAGATTGACATAGTGTGCACGCACAGCAGAGTTCAGTTTTAGCTCACTTCTGCTGTATACAGCAGTGCTTAGAAGGAAGGTGTGTAGCGTGTGATCATCGCATTGACCATGACAGAGAAAGTTGTTATAGCAATACCTGCTCAGAGGCCTACACAAAGTTTCAGAAAGTGTATAGAGAGGAGTGTGAGCCACACACAAGTGTATGAGTGGTTCAGACGTTTCCAAGATGGCTGAAAAAGTGTCAGTATTGACAAACGTTCTGAGAGACCTGCAACCAGCAGAACTGAGAAAAACAGCATAAATGTGCATGCAGATGTGAGGGGAAATCATCGAATCACCATCTATGAGTTATTAGAGGATGTGCAGATTAGTTACGGTTCAGTTCAGTCCATTATCACTGACGATTTGGGTATGAGACATGTGTCTGCCAGGTTTGTGTCAAAACTGCTTTCAGCGGACAAAAAGGCACTCGAGCTTCAGTTGCACAAAATCTTGATTGTGTTAAGAATGATGAAAACTTTTAAAACTTTGTGCAACCCTCTGAGCAAGTATCGCCAAGCTTTTGGCAAAATTTGATGCAAATTCTCTGCACAACTTCCTCTGTCATGGTCAATGTGACAATCACACGCTACACATCTTCCTTCCAAGCTCTTCTGTAAACAGTGGAAGTGAGCTAGAACATTAAAACTTAACTGCACATGCACATGCACAACAAAGTTCAAAGTCAATTTGTGCCAAGCGGCATCACTCTGAGTGCTTTAGTTTCATTACTATGGCAACAGTCCGGATACTTATTGATCAGACCATGTACGTGTTTATCTCTCGCCACCACTTGACTGCCAATGTTGCTTTATGTCTCCATAACTTAATGGTTCAGTAAACGAGATCAATAGAATCAGTACTAGGCTTTAAAAATAAAAAAAGTCCCGGGGTTGACTCACTCAACCGAAACACTTCAAAACAGTGCCCCAGCTTGGCTGCAGTCAAATGACTGAAAAAAATTTAAAAAAAAACAACAAATAAATACTGCAAGGCATTTAGTTTGGTGGTCTTCCAATCAATCTACCACCCCATCATGGTCCCTTTTTAAACTGTGCCTTTAGAATGAAAGGTACACTTGACCTAACTAGAAATTAACTAAATTGGCAACCCTGGGGCTACAATTACTTGACACAGGAATTTCACTTAAAAATGTGAAGTCAATGTTCATATACTTAGTTGTGAATCAAGAATTTTTAATTAAAATTACACCAATGGAAAGAAGAAATGAATCATTAGCTTGTATTGTCACCCCTGTTCTTTTGACTAGAATTAAGTTGATTTTTCCTTTCTCTTTCAATGAAAGTATGTTGGCACTTCTACTTAATCTGTAATTTTCTGATTTTACAAGATTAATAATTCCTTTATTACCTCTGCCTTAGCAAAGGTGGAGGGATTGTTTTCAGTCGTGTTTGTTTGACTGTGGACAAGATATCTCAAAAACTGCTGGATTGATTCGGATGAAACTTTCAGGGATGTTTGGGCTAATGACTGGCACAAACTGATTAGATTTTTGGGATCGATCTGGTACCGGACAAGGATTCTGGATTATTTTTCCTGTTTTATATTTTACTTAATTTTTGAGAGCAGTCGGGTTCATTTTTAGCATCCTTGTTTGTGAGAGCAGTCAAGTTTATTTCAGACATTCTCACTTTAAAAATCATCTCTGACTAATCGTTGAGGATGTCGGTGTTTCCTTGGTGGAGGTTTGTGTTCTCTCCGAGTGCTAGTTTATCTTTGTCATTATTTATCAAACATTTCTCCAGTGTTCCCTAAATATATGTGAGCCACATTGACCCCTAAACCATCATGTTTATTATGTGAATTTATAGAACTATGAAGGCGCATGACTCGGTTAAGTGTTGGGCTCACCATCATGAGGTGACGAGTTTGATTCCCAGACCAGGCTGTGTGTCGTGTTCTTGAGCAAGACACTTTATTTCATGTTGCTCCAGTTCACTCAGCTGCAGAAATGAGTCGCAATATCACTGGTGCCAAGCTGTATTGGTCTTTGCCTTTCCATTGGACAACATCAATGGCATGGAAAGGGGATGCTGGTCTTCCATAAACAGCCTTGCCTGGACTTGTGCCTCGGAGGGGAACTTTTTAGGCGCAACCTGTGGCCATTAATGACAAAAGGGATCTTCTTCATTCATTATAGAATTAGCTTTGATTGGGACATAAACCCCATAGTTTATTTAACCAGTACTAATTAATTGTTTACTTCTGTAAGCTTTTATAGATTAGAATGAAAAGCTTTATTTTAAGGGTATTTAGGTGGTTAATTCAGAGAATTCTAAGAAAGAAAATATTTTTTATTATTTTGGAACAAAAGAATATAATTTTAAGAAAAGTTAAGTGAAAGGAAAGTTGTGGAAGTAAAAATAAAAATTAGGAATGGTCAATTGAATTAAGGAATCACTTAGAGCAGTTTTGCTTTTGACATTTTTGAGAAGATACTGAAGAATATTAAAAGTGAAATTAATTTGGGTCTTTATTACTATTAGCATTAAATTACCCAATCAACAAATGTTCTATTGTTATCCTTACAATCCTTTATAATTTTGATACAAGGCCAGTGATTTTAAGGATAGAAGTTTTTCACATTGACTCCAGTGCATAACTGTTACTTATTTTATTAATCCTGAAAGATAAAAGGTAAATTTGACTTCAGAATGTAAAAGCAGCAGAAGTCATTTTGACTGGCATTTTAACAATTCTACTAACTTGCCGCCTTTTAAAATTTTTTTAAATGACCACATAAAAATTAACAATTAAATATTTGATTTAATTTTTGTTTTCATCTGTTTCTAATTATAATCTCTTTATTTAGGAATATATATATATATATATATATACATACATACATGGCTATGTCTAGCTGTTCCATACTGACCAATGAAATGAATTTGACCCACCGATGACCTCAAACCTAATATCAAAAGGTAGGATTGCCGAAGGAGATCCTCGTCACAAGAGCCATGAAGAAGTATTACACATGGTACAACAGCTGCAATCGGAGAACAAAAACTTGATGTTCAACCATGACACCATGGTCAAGGACATCAACCGACGGCTACAGGTGCACTTGATGGAGATCCGAGGTCTGAAGAGCGTCAACCAAAAACTGCAGGATGACAATCAGGAGCTGCGAGACCTGTGCTGCTTCTTGGATGATGAGCGCCAAAGTGGCAAGAAGTTAGCCAAAGACTGGCAGAAGTTCGGTCAGTATACAGCCAGCGTGATGCAGACTGAGGTGACGAACTACCACGAAAAATTACGAGAACTTGAGGTAGGTTTGTTTCTTGACTTTCCATGTGTTTAACCCTTTAGTATTTAAACCGGCCATATCCGGCCAAAATATTCAATCTGTTTTATGTTCAAACTGACCAGATCCAGGCTATCACACCTACCCTACAATGTTATTCTACATTAAGTAATTACACCATCAAGATCTTGAAGATATGAGATAATGCATGATTAATTGAAATCAATGTGAATCAGTAAGCATTATGTTTGATAGAATAATCTGAACACTAAAGGGTTAATGAATTTCATCCATGCAAACATGGGAAACTGAATGTTAAAATGATAAGTTATCTTATCTGCAATGCTTACCTTTCTTGTCTATATCCAAACTAAATACTTAGCACAAAATTATCCCTGGTCTATCCTTCTCTTGCTAACATGAATAGTTTTCCAACATTTTTGTACCCAACATGAAGTCATCTTTATGCATTTTTATGTCCACTCTAATGCAGCATTCTATTGCATCCACTGACCAGTGCAGCTCATATATTATTACCTATTACCTAACTCTCACTCACTCTAGTATAATGAAGATGTTTGATTTGTATGTATTACTACTGTTTAAACATTCTTGATTGGGATAGGCTATGAATTGCTTATCAACAGTCACCAGGCATTAGTGTGGTTATGCTATATCTTCCGCTTCTTGCCCCTTATAGCATTCTAGTGACAGCTGTTTATCTCTAGCTAATTTGTTGTCATTCTACTCAATGCTGCTCATCATTATGAAGGCCATAAATTTTGGGGGAGTCAAATATTTGAGCTAAATCAACATTGATGCTTATTTTATTACACCTACCCCAACTCTAAAAAAGAAAAAGAATAAATGATGAAAGACAAAGTCAACTTTGGAAGGATTTAAGCTCAGAATATAAAATGTTACGAAATTCCTATGATTCTGTGGAGGTAGAACACTCATACAGTCAGGAAACACTGACCATTGTAATACATATTCCTATACAATTTCAACAAATATAAAGTCGACATATACACACAAGAAAGGAAAAGCCTATATCATTAATGGTTACCTTAAAATTCTCACTGTGGTGCGTTGTCAACACCCTGACACATTCTGTTAACCACAGATGAAAATTCTTACACACTCTTCTATCTACCCCATCTTAAACCAAGAGTGGAGCTTTTACACTATTGTTCAACGTGACAAAAGCTTTGTGAGTGGATTTAGTTGATGGAAACTGAAAGAAAGCAGTTGTGTGTGTGAGAGAGAGAGTTGATGTTTCTTTGTTTTGACAGTACATGGTTGTTGTAAATGAGTGTCACCATTACACAGTATTGTCCTCTGTTTACAATTTCCCATGAGAACATGTCTGGCTATGGGCATGATCTTTACTGTTTAAAACCCAACAAACAGAACGTGTATGATATACATTTAGTTAATTTTTGAAGCATGAAGCAGCACATTTTTCATAATGGAAATATACTATTGTATTGATGTTATCAAGCTGTACAATTTTTTTGTAACTACCACATTCAATATGTAATTGAATGCAGTGGACATTATAAACAGATGGTGTCTTTTGTTTTGGGGGCGCTTTTTTTTTTAAACTTCTTCAATTGGACGCTCTTTAGAGGCATTGTACTTATCTTCATCTATCCCTAGAGAAATATAGATTTATAGTTTTTTATATAGCCACTTCAAATAAGGACTTCAATAAATTGGTAATTCTTTTCGAATGAATAGTGCTTTGCCAGCAGCTAGGTCAATTAATTATTGATCTGCTCAGAAGCAAATTTTTTGTATAATAGAAATATACTTTAAGGTATACCCTATCACTCAATACAAGATTTTTAGCCATCACTGTGGTATGTAAACAAATACACTGGACAAATGTATATAGATATGAATATTTCAAATTTCTTTATCATCATCGTTTTAATATCCACTTTTGTATGCTTGTATAGGTTGGATGAAGCTTATTAAGGTAGATTTTTTTTAACGTCATTTTTCCATGAACAGAAAATTGTAGCTACTGATTTATTGAAGTCCTTATTGTTTTGAAGGTGAATGGCAAAGTGGTTAGAATGTTGCACTTGTGATTGCCAGATTGCCAGTTTGATTCCTTGACTGTGCAGCATGTTGTGATCTTGCACAAAACGTTTCATTTCATGTAGCTCTAGTACTGTAGGGACCATCATGCCAAAGAATAGACCCTATGTTTCAGCTGTGTGTCGTAGAAGGCAACTAAAAAAGGCTACGGTAGGATTTGCGCTCTGACCTCGTAAAACCCCTCATCAGCAACAACTATCCAAACAGACCTGTATATTGGAGGGTTGTCCTCTGGGTGGTGCCAAGGTGTCACCCACCAGGAGTAGAAACTCGTACACCGCACGATCTCATACTACTACTACTACTTACTGTTGTGGCTATATAAACAACTATATTTCTGACTGGATAAACAAAGATGAGTGTTCTCTGAAGTGAATTCCAACTAAGATTAAAGCTGGTCAAGCCAACCTCTTACTTTATGTTCACAGAGAAATTAGTAAAAATAAAAGCATTTGTCCAGTGCCTTTTTTCTAATTTCTCTATCACAACAATAGCTAGTGACTAAAAGAATGGGGGCCTTTTGGGGTGATGATAGGAATATTAATTTCAGGGTTTTCTCTGCTAAGGGGAGTATACTTTGTCTTCAGTTTATGCCCATTCCTCAAAAGATAACTCCAGTACCATCATTGATAAACAGTTACAAAATGCTTATTCTAGACAATGTTTTTCATCCCAATACTGTTTGCTACAGCCCAGCTGTGACCAGTTTGTTTTTAGATAGTATAGTATCTAAGACCACATTATCACAATGTGCAGTTTTGTTACTCTTTTACTTGTTTCAGTCTTTTGACTGTGGCCATGCTGGAGCACCGCCTTTAGTCGAGCAAATCGACCCC
>JAOPJW010004870.1:56029092-56039425 GCA_027122535.1 Octopus maya
AGAACAGCTAAGTTCCTGGAAAGAACGCTGGAAAGAACAGCTAAGTTCCTGGAAAGAACGCTAGAAAGAACAGCTAAGTTCCTGGAAAGAACGCTAGAAAGAACAGCTAAGTTCCTGGAAAGAACGCTGGAAAGAACAGCTAAGTTCCTGGAAAGAACGCTAGAAAGAACAGCTAACTTCCAAGAACTTAACTGTTCTTTCTAGCGTGAGGGAATCCTATGATGGATACCTCTTATGTGTTTAAATGTACACTGTGTTGATATGATTATAAACATATTTAACGTTTAATCTGCCAGGCTTCACCTACGGTCTTGTGTTTCTGCTAGTTTAGATTCTATACAGGTAATCTTAATCACATACAATGACTGATTCCGTTTTGCAGGATTAGTCTTGTTTGTGTGTATTAGACTCCCTGGGTGAGTATCTACTTTCCATTTTGTGGCGCGTGTGTAGTATTATGTTTTAATGTTTGTTGGAAAATCGTTGTAAATTTCCATGGTATGTCTATCAAAATGTTTTCTGAATCTTTGATCAGCAGTAAAATGTTTATCTTTAAGTGTTTCGAAATAATATATTAGATTTTAGATAGACTGAAAAGAACGTGTATAATACTGCGGCGCCTGTTTCCCGTTTGTGAGTATGGGAAGCGAAATGTGTAGGTAATTTTCTCCTTGAATCCGCTTGCTTTATTCTGCTAATATTTAATACATTATCAATAGTAATCATTTTCATATTATACATTTGTCAATATTAAATGTGAGTTTACCAATATCCAGTAACGCATTAGTTCACAAGCCCTTCTTTAAACATGTGATATAATATGTGATGTTGGTATAATGTATTTTATGTTCGATTCGGTAGCTTAAATTATATATTCAAACTTCCGTTCTGTAGGCTTTGTATTGTACGGTATTGACAATTGGTCTCCCCTACCTCATTTGTAGATGACACAAATACAGAGCGTAAGTGTTTGCTGTATGCCTTACAATGCCTTTATTCATGTCTTTGATATATTAACACGTTCTACCGCTATATCAATATTAAATTCAGTTTAAAGTATTTATTGATTTTTAGTTAATACCGTTTGGCACAAAATGTGTTTGTTTCTCCGAGCTACTGAGTTCACAGGGTTGCATGTAAGTTGAGTTCTACTATGATGTACATATACTGTTAGACATGACAAATACGACACAATAAATATTAACTCATACATTATTCCCATTAATAAGCAAGAATAAATAAACTAAAGAGAAAAATATCACCTCATCACAACACGTTTATAAAATGATATCGAAAAATAATATGTTTGAATAACGGGAAATATTTTTCTTTGATTAGAATTTCTTTATATATTTAGTTGTGTTAGTCTTTGTTTGCTATCTTTTATACCAACAAAAGTCTTCCTGGAATATCTTGTGTTTACATCTGACAAAACCGGTGATGATTCACTGAAACATTTTAACAGATGACGCCGACAGCTTGTCTCTAAGGAGACCTTAATTGCTTTTTAATATTTTCTTCATTATTTTCTATTGAAAAGCAAATAAATCGATTTCGTTAAAAATTTTTCAAATGACTGAAAATTATCAGGAAAATATCTTAATTTATGCTCTTCGTTGTTTTGTTTAGAAATAGTAGCATGAAAGAGAAATGTCATGCTTAAAATGAAGAATAAATGAACAAAGCGTTCTGTAAAGATCCATCCTATCCCCTGTGGTCCCCAAATTCTAAACGTTATAGATTTGTTTACTTCTGTTCCAGTATAAAACCGTGGATCAGCAGAATCGTAAGATCGAAGGACAAAATTCGTTGTTGTAATGTTGTAATCAGTTACGTAATTTTACATTACAAGTTCAAATTCATGCGCACGGTGAACTTTGCATTTCATCGTCAAAGGATCGAAAATAGAAATCATTATATAATCATTAGCTGCGGTTTCATTGCCTGTATTCACTGGAGGTATATTTGAGATTTTCTTTCGGCATTTATTGCATTATATATACATTTGATTTAGAGAAGGAGTGAACAAACGTTTTAAGGAATGGTAGTTTACTAAAATGATGTTAGTTCGATAGAAATTGCAACACAGACGTAAAATTGCTTTTCGAATTGTCTAAAAACGAGCGCCAATCATTTCCATCGTAAGACTCATCCCCCATTTCTTATAACAAAGCAGAACCTGATACAGTGAAACTGAGTAGAAATGCTTGCTCTGCGCATCCAAATTACCTAGAAATAAATGTCAAATTTAATTCAATGGACAAAAAGTTGAAATTGGATCCCCCAATGGTTTACTTAAGACCATACATAATTTGTATTCATATATCACAGACCCAGGACAGAAATACGTGTAAGAGTAGACAACTCCACACACAAATTAAGAAATATTTCTGAAGGGAAGTAACTTTCCACACGCTGTGTACCAGAAACAATGACCCGGTAACGTCATGAACAAATAGGAGAGCTTTTTAATGCCAGTGCTTCCAAATCTGGATTAGTTAAAGACATTTCAGTTTGGACAGAAAACGATCTCAAAGAAAATGTTCTTGATGGTTTACGGAACATGTATTAAAATGAAAGAAAAGTTAACTAAAACAAACAGCATATTGCCGTGAAACTACAGGTTTTCACGTTTTTACCCTCTATTTCATTACTGATCTATTAGCTCCATATGTATTTTTCTTATGCTATCCAAATACAATTCGAATTTTTTAGACCTGGATTTGTTCTACCAACTGTTCCACCTGTTAAATCTTAGCGATTTTTCTTACAGCAAAATATGTATCCGTACTTATCTTTGTTTTGAGAATATTCATTTAGTTTCATCTATAGTGTATATAAGTTTTGCACAAGGAGTTATTGTTGGTTTGAGTATAAGTGTGACCCAGGACCCTATAACTCAGAATAAAACCGAAGGCTCACTGAAAGTTAACAAGATTAGAGAATTGGGCAAGAATTACAAGTAAGGCTTCATTTCTGCCAGATACAACCTTGATATCCCTGGTAAAAGCACAGTGTATGTTTTGGTAAAATCATAATGTAAAATTTAAATTTTATATCTGAAAGGTTGTTGAAGAATTGTAAAAGCAAACGCTCCAAGGAAAACCTCAAATGACAGGGTCCTGATCAACGCAGAAAGGAACACTCCCATGCGTTCTATTACAGCTATCAACAAAAGAATTTCTGCAAGGTGTGTTTGATGTAAGAGGCAAGTCTACCAATGAGATATCCTTCATTGTGCAACTGAAAAGATTATCAGACCATGTACACTTTAAAGTATACAGCTTCGCTTTCGAGAAGAAGCAACCATCAGATTCATCTCGTCAATACTTTTCCTGCAAATTATGATGCCGAAATAAGTGGCGATATCCTTGTTTGGTTGAATAACTAAATTAAATGCTTCCCGGGTGACTTGATAGACAATTCACGCATGTCCCAGTTGGTTATATGTTACCGAAACATTTATAATCACGCACTGATGGCTTAGTTTTAGTTCCATATACCGCTAGTAGCCATAACTAAATATGTTTATGCTTTCTATGTTATCTCCTGGGTGATTTTTTTATACCGTTATTTATGACTGTTTTGCATTCAAATCCTACTAATATTAACTTCGACTTTTATGACTTTTATCCACTTGATTCGATAAAATATTCTGGAAGGGATCATGCAGTGATCTCCGTGTACTGATGGTGCAGAAGTAATGACTAAGTTCAATTCCAGAGTTACTAACTTGTGAGGGAGAGATAGCGTCTCACTTAAGAATTAATCTCTCTTTACGTATTAGTTATACACTCTTGACTGTAAAGAAAATGAAAAAACAAAGATTTAAATTTTAAAAATGAAAGAACACGGCACGAAAAATATTATAGACAGGTAACTACCAATATACAATTACTGCGGAGGCTTTTACAGCTAAAGTTGAAGCACTTATAATTATTCAATTTACAACTTCTGTTCATTCGAGACAAAGCTCTCAATCATAGCATGTTCATGTATTTCAACGAGCAGTGGATATCAAGTTTTCGTTCTTCACACAGTCTTGTACTTACATTCAAGAAACCGAACACGCATTGGAGTTTCATGAAGCTGGTGTAACGTCTGAAGAAATCGTCATTTTCCTTCGAGAGCATGAAATCAGTGTGCGCCCTTGATCTAAGAATTGTAAATTTATTTTGTAAATTGCTTATCTGATATATTCAGACAGTTGAATGAACTGGACTTAGCAGTGTAGTTTATGAAAGCAACCGCAATATAGTGCTTTGGAAAGCCAAATAAATATACAAAAGTCGGTTTGGAAACATCTAAATGGAAAAAGGAAATATATCGTCATTTCTTTTGCTTCTTGAAAGAGTCAGAGAATAATTGGAAATGTATCCTTTGCTTAGGGAAGAAATTGGTAATCATTTGCGGCTGCTTCAGAATACGTTGGAGAATGACACGCTAAAGGAAAATGTTGACGCCTTCGTGCGAAATCCTTTTTAATGACGTGGGCGATGATGAAAACCTGAATAAAGATTAAACGGAACTACAAAAGCCAGAAATATCCTTTTCCGGTTCTGTTTATCTTAAGGAAAGTCCGGTTGAACTAGTAACTGCTTAGAGAGGCAATTACAAGAATGAATGATTCCGTTTCCAACAATTTCTGCGAAGGTGCACATACTAATAAGCTGATTATCAAAAATAGGCGTAGGAGTGGCTGTGTGATAATTACCTTGCTTATGAACCACATGGTTCTGGGTTCAGTCCCACTCCGTGGCACTTTGGGCAAGTGTCTTCTATTCTAGCCTCGGGCCGACCAAAGCCTTGTGAGTGGATTTGGTAGACGGAAAATGAAAGAAGCCCATCGTATATATGTATATATATGTGTGCATATGTTTGTGTGTCTGTGTTTGTCCCCTCAACGTCGCTTGACAACCGATGCTGGTGGGTTTACGTCCCCGTAACTTAGCGGTCCGGCAATAAGAGACCGATAGAATAAGTTCTAGGCTCACAAAGATTACGTCCCGGGGTCGATTTGCTCGACTAAAAGCGGTGCTCCAGTATGGCCACAGTAAAAATGACCGAAACAAGTAAAAGAGCAAAAGACCATAAACATGAGCCCCGTTCATATCGTAGTATCGGCATTGAAAAATACTAGACCAATCATTGAGGAGCAAATTCAAAATAATCAACAATAAACTCAATAATTATATTATGATCTAAGATGTGTAAATCACACTTGTTAGTATTGATGGGAACACGATAACTTTCGCGATGATGGTAATTAACTGTCGATAATATTTTCCTTGCCGTGTTCTTTCATTTTTTAAGCTTAAATTTTTTATCTTTTTCAATTTCCTTTACAGTCAAGAGTGTATGACAAATGCATTCCTATTTAACTGCACGTATCTTTGAATAGCTTTATAAAATTTTTATCATTGGGTACTGAGTAATTCTGTTTGTCGTCAAAAAGTTGAGGAAACGCAACTTATATATTATCATCGCTTGACCTACCAGAAATAGTAAACAAACCCCTCTCAACGTACACTAATACGTTTTCTGTCGGGGTCATAATAGATAATACAATACTAGATGTAGCACAAAAAGGGGTGATGGTCATAACTGAAATGTCTTTGATCATATTTCTGCTCAATCGTGCCTGAGAAACGGCTTTTTGTGCAATATACACGTAATTATAAAAAAATAAAAACGTGACAGTCACGTTCGGAATGCAAGTCATCATTGGTTTGCTCAATAAAGGATCACCTAGACCTAAACAACATGATAAATCACCAATCTAAAAACTGAAATGTCCATTCTTCAATATTATATAAAGCATTAGATTGCGGCATATCGCCTGTCTTTATTGTCTCTGAACTATTCGTTCAAATCGAGCTGAGGTAGACTTCAGTTTTTAACCATTGGAGTCTATAAACCTCAAAACTATAGTAGTAGTGTTTTCATTGGCAGATCTGTAGAGCGTCGGACGAGATGTCTTGCGCCATCCGTTCCTGTTCTTTACAGCTGCACTGATGCCAAGCTATTGGCATTAGTTGTAAAAAAGGTAGCTTTCATTTGGGCAACATCAGTGATTTGAGAGAAGAGGTTTACAAGCATAGACAGACACCAGTCCTCTACAAAAACATTGACTCGATATACGCACACAAAAGCGGATAAAAGATCAACATTGACCGAAGCATATGTCAAGGTGAAAGCGTATTACGCATTTGTGAACGTATTACGGATTTGTGAGAACGTTAGAGGATGTTCTTTTTTGCATCATTTTCATCATTTTAAGGTGAGACAAACTTGACTTCTCCTAGTCATGGGTTATTGTAAAATACTACATTTGTATTACCTCATGAAAATTCAGTTACAAACAAAGCTTAGGAAAGTAGTCACAACGTGTCATTTGCTCACCTGACAGCTCAAGAAAGGATTAATTCCAACTTATCTACATCACTTTCTTCTATTTCATTTCTGACATATCTGCATTTTTATTATTTGTCATTCAAACATGGCACCATCTGGAGAGGAAGTTAGCATTTCTCAAGCATCAACCCGAAGTTTAAAATGACATCCAGAAATATCCTTAACCCATTAAATGTGCCCGTTCACCCAACAGACCAAAGGTCGTTGTGTCGTATAACCTGCTAGAAATCTCGTGGTATTCGTAGACATAAACGAGAAAATTCTATCTTCACTTTAGGAAATTTTACGCACGACGTGATCAATAATCGAATTTCTATTCCTTAAATTTATTCATTCACATTACTTCAATCAAATTTAACTCCTTCTAGTTCTTTCTTTATATTTCCATCGTTCTCTTCTTCTTTGCTAATAGAATCATGCTGTTTGTTGTCTCTCCCTTGCGTTTCTTCTCTTCTTTCATCCTTCTCATTTTATCTCTGTATCTCGCATCTTTCTCGATGTCATTGTTTGACAATTTCCGCTTCGATTCAAGCCACTTCTGTTTCTTAATTTATATTGCTCCACACCTCCTCTCACCACTTCCTGACATTTGCTATTTGCAATGACCTCTTCCTTCTCACTGTCTTCTCCTTTAACTTTTCATTGTTCTTAGTTTCACACATTTCAACACGTTCTCCTCCTCGGCATTCTTAATTTTATTATCCTATCTTCTTTCACTGTTACTCTTAGTACAAATCAATGAGAAAGCCTCTGCGCAGTTGCTACAAATACTAAGACTTTCTCTTTCAAACTATAACAAATAAGTTTTATTCTATGCATCCAAAAAAAAGTTGCCTTCAGGCAAAATAATAACAACAATAAGTTCACTAAATCTGTTGGCTTAGTGTGCCCTCATTATTTGTAGCATATTGTCGTTGTAGGAAGATTCTAAATCGCAGCGTAGTATGTAATCTAACACCAAGCAATTAAGACAATTTATAATGGTTTACTACAAAGAATTTTTATCCTTAAATACACAAAACTTAGAATACGCATAAGGATATACCCAAGGGTCGACCAAAGCGCTGAGAGTAGATATTGCCCATAGATTTACTCTTATAATCTGTCCAAAGTGGGACTAAGGATAACATCTTCCTTTTGTCCAACTACTGACAGAATTTTTGAAAACATAATGCTTTAAAGGCGCTGCTTTCCTTTCCTAAGCTGTAAAATATTGTTATTGTTAATACTGTTTATCATATGCACTTAATGTTATTGTTTTTAGAACACGAGGAAACTTTTATGACGAACCACTGTGTAAACTGGCTGGAGAGCTACAGTGTAGGCGACTGACAAGTGGATTGTAATTATAATGTAAATTCCTAGTCATGTCGCATTGATTTCACCTGATAATTTCCTTAAGAGTAGACATATCTGTTGAGTGCCCAACTGTTTCTACATTAATTCAGTCATTATGTATTTTTGTAGTGTGCACGAGTGAATATTCATTGTCGATACTGACGAATGTTGTTGTTGGCACTCCCTCACTTACGACGTCGAGGGTTCCAATTGATCCAATCAACAGAACACCCTGCTCGTGAAATTAACGCGCAAGTGGCTGAACACTCCACAGACACGTGTACCCTTAATGTAGTTCTCGGTGATATTCAGCGTGACACAGTGTGACAAGGCTGACCCTTTGGATTACAGGCACAACAAAAAACAGGAAGTAAGAGTGAGAGAAACTTGTGGTGAAAGCGTACAGCAGGGTACGCCACCATCTCCTGCCGGAGCCTCGTGGAGCCTTAGGTGTTTTCACTCAATAAACACTCACAACGCCCTGTCTGGGAATCGAAACCGCGATCCTGTGACCACGAGTCCGCTGCCCTAACCACTGGGTCATTGCGCCTCCACGCTGACGATTATACATAGCGAAAAGAAAGACATTATACTCTTTTACTCTTTTACTTGTTTCAGTTTTTGACTGTGGCCATGCTGTAGCACCGCCTTTTAGTCGAGCAAATCGAACCCAGGACTTATTCTTTAGAAGCCTAGTACTTATTCTATCGATCTCTTTTGCCGAACCGCTAAGTTACGGGGACATAAACACACCAGCATCGGTTGTCAAGCGATGTTGGGGGGACAAACACAGACACACAAACACATACACACATACATATATATACATATATACGACGGGCTTCTTTCGGTTTCCGTCTACCAAATCCACTCACAAGGCTTTGGTCGGCCCGAGGTTATAGTAGAAGACACTTGCCCAGGATGCCTTATTAAAACTATTCATAAAAAATTCTTTATTCATTTTTTCTTTCTTTCTTTCTTTCTTTCAGAAAGTTGGCTGCGACAGCCTCCTCGATTCTACTGCGAAAGAAGATTCCTGTGGCGTCTGCAATGGCAACAACATGGCCTGCCGTGTGGTTCACGCCAACATTACGGGTGACAAGACTTTCATGAAATATGGTTACAATCCATTGGTGATAATACCCAAAGGAGCGTTCAATATTTATATTAAAGAACTAAAACCCAGTAGAAACTACCTCGGTAAGTTTCCAGTCTAGTTCTACACTTATAGCAACCCCTTTTTGTTTTATTACATGCAATTAACGTGTCATAAAGGACAGAGGGGGATCGCATATTGGCAATAAAAATCACGCTATACTCAGATACAGTATAGTATTTTGGCTTATTCAGAACAGTTCTTCATTCAGGTATAGAAAACTGTCCCTGAGAAATGAAATTAACATACTTTTGACGAAAACAATAAAAAGTGTAATATTTGGGGCTGTGACACTTCTTCAGGAATGACAAAGTAAGAGAGAGAGGGGGAAAGTGAGGGAGAGAAAGACGAGCAGACAGATAGGCAAACGGATTAAGAATATTATACAGAAATCAATCAAAGCATCAACGGAATGATGACTGAAGAACGAAAGTTTAAAGTCTAAAGTATGTGGAATTAATTTAGTTTGGTATTCCACTAATTTTTAGCCACAGCATTGGCAGCGAAGAAGATGGTCCGTTTTCTTAAGTTCAGAGTAGCGTCTTGAAGTGTTAAGTCAAGCAAATCGCCCCCAGTAGTTATATATTTATTTCTAAGCCTGATACTTATTCTATCAGTCTCTTTTCGCAAACCGCTAAGTTACATAGACGTAAGCAAACCGATAGCAATTGTCAAGCCTAAGTCTGACCACATCAATTAGTCTGACTTCGCTCATTGTATCTGCCCCTGCGCTACAAATGTTTTGGGTGGAGGGGTACTTTGAAAAAAAGGTACTGTTCTCTAGCTCAACGCCCCTCCTACGACAGAGTAGCGTCTGTATTTGAATAACAATAACCAAGTGAAAGAAAACGAGCCAGTTCTGATAGAGAGAGAAATTGAAGGAATCGAATTAAGTGATTTATTTTATCGAACCTGGAAGAATAAAAGGCACAGTTGACCTTAATGGGGTTTGAACTCAGAACATATTTGTTTGTCACTCTCGAAATTCTTCTGATTCTTCACCGAATTGTTTAAGAGACGGGGATGAAATGGTTTGACAGGATTTCGTCAACAAATGAAGTGAACATCTATTATGGGAAAGGAAGCACCAGATTTTGGATTCGAATCACCAGAGACTCAAAGCTCTATACCTTTCATCGTTTATTTGTTTCAGTTACCAGACTGCGGCCATGCTGGGGCACCGCCTTCAAACAGTTTTTTTTTGTCGAACGAATCGACCCCCACCCCACCCCACCAATTCTTTTTCAAAAGCCTGGTACTTATTCTATGCGTCGCTTTTGAAGAAACGCTATATTACGGGGGCGTAAACAAACCAACACCGGTATTCAAGCGGTGGTGAGGGACAAACACACTCTCTCTCTCTCTCTCTCTCTCTCTCTCTCTCTCTCTCTCTCTCACACACACACACACACACACACACACACA
>JAOPJW010004870.1:59400069-59414453 GCA_027122535.1 Octopus maya
AGCACCGAGTCCCCCCCCCCCACCAACACCAACACAACCCAAACTCATCTGCACGTACATGCACACTCAGACACACACACACTCAAACACACATAAGCACAAACGCATACACACATGCATGCACACACACACATACAGTCACATACACATACACACACACACACACGCACACTCACACATACACATACATGCACACTCACACACATACACACACACACACACATGCATACAGAAACAAATTCATAAATACACGCACAAACACACATGTGCACACAGATATACAGAGTTAGATACACAAACTCATGCACATGCATATACAGTCACATACACATATACACACACGCATACACATACATGCATACTCACACACATACACATACATGCACACTCACTCACACACACATACACACACGTATACAGAAACAAATTCTTAAATACACACACAAACACGCACGTGCACACAGATATACAGAGGTAGGCACGCAAACTCATGCGCATGCACACGCATACACACCACACATGCACAATTTGATTTCGTATTCCTTCCCATCCTCTTCTATTTAAACCTGCACTTACCCACCTACCCACCCAACCATACCTACCCCTCATCACACCAGTTAACCTCTGAATAACACTGAGTCGGCAGAGCTTTCATTGCAAGGAATTTGAAATGAAGTTTTAATCCAATATCAGAAAGTTCTTGCTTTTTTTTTTTTTGGTTTTTTGGGGAACCAGCTGTCACCAGCTCTAATATCACATGGAACTCAATAATAATAATAATAATAATAATAATAATAATAATAAAAATAATGATAATCAGGGTGGCAAGAGGGTATTAGAGATGGTGAGGTGTAATGTAACAGCTTGAACATCTCACAACATGGCAGAGGGATCTCGATTTACGTCTGACCCATCACTTGTATTTTGTATATGACTGGCTCCTGTGTGGGTGGCACATAAAATACACCATTTTGAGCATGGCTGTTGCCAGTACCGCCTGACTGGCCTTCATGCCGGTGGCACATAAAAAGCACCCACTACACTCTCGGAATGGTTGGTGTTAGGAAGGGTATCCAGCTGTAGAAACTCTGCCAAATCAGATTGGAGCCTGGTGTTGCCATCTGGTTCACCAGTCCTCAGTCAAATCGTCCAACTCATGCTAGCATGGAAAACAGACGTTAAACGTTGATGATGACGTTGATGATATAAGTTATAGTATTGATACAGTTATAATATGATGATACAGTTATAATATTTAGAGAAAGATTTTTTTCAAAATGTTAGGATTAAGAAAGAAACTTTTTTAGAGATTAGAATTAGTATTTTTTAAGGTAATAATAAAATTAGTCAAATCTAGTTTCATGCAGTCAGAGTGTGCTAAGTTTCCATAGTGCCAACAGCATGAAAATAGGTCTGACAAATTTTATTAATATCTGAAAAAATACTAAGTTTCCAACATTTTTATGGTAGAGTGTTATGAGAGAGTGAGATTTCAATACATATTTCAGTACCGAACGTTATGAAGCACATGTTATGGTTAAATTACTTGATACAGCTAGAAGTGTCATTGAATAGGGAGAGAGGGGTAAAACATAAGGAATAGTAAAAGTGTCATTGAATAGTGAGAAATGGTGTCGGAGGAGTAAAGTTGAAAAAGTGACACACTAACACATTGACATCCGCTTTTGCATTTATTCTTATAGATGTTTAATTTGTATACCCTGTGGTGTATAATATAATATTTATATATGAAGGATCATTGATAGAATTTTGGCTTTCAACTCATCAATATACTATTACTTTTATTAAAGAAAGCCAAGAAAGGAAACTTACATGGTCACTTAGCCTGCTAGAAATGGCAGCCAAATTCCCCTTAAAGCATATTCTTAAAAATGATATTTAAACTTCGTGTACCACTAGATGCATGAAACTTGGAAAAAAAGAAAAGGACAAATCAGGGTGATCATTGCTGGAATGCCTTTTTGATGAAGAGGTCTACTCAATCAGAGCCAACTTGAGACTAAACAGTAATATCTGATCAAATCTATCATAGAAAAATAGTTTAAGGACTTCATTGATTTCATTACTATTTCTTAAAATCATCTCAAATGTTTTTGTTTTATATTTTCAGGGTTTAAATGCTGGGAGTAGGTAAGATGATACTTTTAAAATCATTGTTAATAAGGAAAAAGTTGGATTTGACTTCACATAACTGTAGTCTTTTATGTTTAAGTTCACCTTAAGAATACGCTAGCAGTGACTCTGTGTTTCTATCTACATTTTAACTATCTAAGCAATATTTCAGTTGAACTATTCTCCAATCATCTTCAAGTGCCATACTTCTACATATACATGAATTGCCAGATTGCCAAACTATGAGGTGGTATCAAAAAGTTCCCAGACTAGTTCTGTAGTGCACCAACAGATGGCAGCACATAGTGAGAGCTAGTGGTGACCTTCATGAGACAGTGTGCTGAATGACATCGCTGTCTTTACTTTGCAAGTTGTGAAATTTGTGTTTTCGTGATCATATGTATGCTGTAGTCTGTGATTTTGTCATGGACAGGCAGCCAACGCAAAATTTTGCACTAAATTTGGGAAGTCTGCTACAGACAGATTGATCATGTTTCAGCAAGTTTACGGCAATGAGGTAATGGGTCATACACAATATTTTGAGTGGCACGGGCACTTCAAAAGTGGAAGAACCTCCCTGAAAGATAATGAGCGATCTGGAAGATCCACCATGGATGTCACCCCTGGAAATGTGGTATTGTGTGTTGAGAATTCATCCCTCAGGGCCAGACTGTCAATTGAGAGTTCTACTGTGAAGCTTTGAAGCATTTGAGGGAGGACATTTGGCAAAAGTGACTGGATTTGTGGAGTGTGAAGAATTGGATTCTTCATGACGACACTGCATCCTGTCACCAAGTTCTCCTCACTCATGAGTAACAGCATTGTTGAGATCCAGAGCAAATCGCAGGAGGTCCTTGACTCATTTACAGAAAATGACTTCCAGGCCAAATTCCAAAAGTGGCAGGAATGCTGGGACTGGTATATTACTGCAAAAGGTGACTATTTCAAAGGAGATGATGCTAAAACTTTAGTAAATAAATTATCTTTTAATAAACATAACCAGTCTGGGAACATTTTGATACCACCTCATATGAACTTTACTTGTCTCAATCTCTTAGATCAAAAGATTCTTGTCAGACTGCTTTATTGTAATCTGCCTTGCTGGAGTTCATTTTCACCTTCTCATCATCAACTCTGGTGTATCCCAAAATTTGGTCTTGTCTTTCACACTTTTCCTTCAGTACGTTTACCCTTTAGCATTTAAACAAGCCATATCCAATCAGAATAATCTACCTGCTTTATCTTCAAACTGGCCAGATCCAACCTCTCATGCTTCTCTTACAATATTATTCTAAAAATAAACAATCATGTCATTGAAATCTCAAAGCTACAAGGTAATGCATGATTAACTTGTATCAATATAAATAAATAAGCATTACATTTGACAGAGAAATATGAATGTTAAAGGGTTAACAATGAACTAACTATTAACTGCATGTATATATATATATACACATATGTAGATGGTATTATGACAATTTAGTCTGCTTCAATAATATCAAGATACAATCATGGCACATATAAAAGAAACTCTTTCACACTCCACACTTTCTGGTTAATCCACTATTAAAATCCTCAAACTCTCTACAAATGCTGGGTAATCTTTTATGATGACCTCACATAGGTACTGTCACCAAAACTGCATACCAAAGAGTAGGGTTACTTTCAGATTCAGAAAATGCTTTATTCTCAATCAGTTGCTGACTTTATTCTAAACTTAAGAGTGATTGATATTAAAGTATTGTTCAGATTATTTTGAATGGTATTGCTGCTGCACAAACAAGTATCTTTGGTTACATACATCAAAGTTAATTTCAACCAACTGACATTCTGTCACCTCTCTCTCCCTTTTATACAGCTACTGTAATGGCCTTTTGCTCCTTGGATTTGGTTGGATTTGGATTTAGATTTGGCCTCACCTCGAGATTCCACACTAATCACTATACCTAATCTTTCCTTGACAGAATGTCAGTCCTCTGGAATTCTCTCTGTTCATATCTCTCCCATAGGTGTTGACTTATAATGGTTCAAGAGGAACATTAGTGGCCTCACTTTCATCAGTCTAAGGAGGTCCTACTAAAAGTCACTGACCCTTTCTGCACAGCCAGCAAGTAAAAGGAAAATGATGGGCAAAACTCACTCATATGAACAGATTGTAACCACTAATTCACATACATACTGTTTCTATTTTTGTCACTACTACAATAATGGCTTCTTCTTTTGCACATCACACTATATGTCACCTTTTCTCAGATCCAATCAATATACCAGCCTCTCCTTGTGTCTCACTGGCCTGAAACTCCATACTAAACAGTTTTCCTAAACATTTTCTCCCACATCTGCAAACTTCCAGAATTCTCTTCCTTGACACATTTTTCCTTCAAACATTAACTTCCAGATGTCTAGACAGAACATCAACCGCATTAATGTCATTAGTCTGGATGGTCTTCAAAGCCCATGCACACTGCCCTTCATATACTGACTATTAAACACGCACAACATCTCTTTTTCACAGCTACAATTGTACTTCACTTCAATAGTCACTGAATTTTATCAGAACTATTTTTGAATCAGTTGTTTTTTCTCTTATCTTTGCTTTATAACTTGGTTATAAACACCTTGGTTATTCTGTTTTCTTCTAGGAACTCAACACCAAGTAGACCATCATATCTTTCTAATGTTCAGTCACATGGTAAATAATCTGAATTTATTTTCTTTGTTGTTTTCCCTACATTAAAAAAGTTTAACTGTGAAAAACAAAACAAAGAAAAGAAACTAAACGTTTATAAATAGATAAGAAAATATCTTGAAATTTTAATTTCAAGTCTACTTAGTACACTGCTTTCTTTTTTTTATTAATTACAAAGTACAAGGAAGTATGGACAATTTAATTCCTATATGATGATGTCGATAGGATTGTAGTGGGAATGTTCAGCAATCGCCAGATGTTGCAATTTGTTAGAATATTGCCCACATGATAAACAAAATGTTATTGATTTTGTACACAAAAACAAATGTTGTTGTTACTATAAATGACAAAACATTCAGAGAGCATTTGTTCTTGGTGTAGTTGTAACAACAGATAAAGTGTTGTTAGTTGTTTGCCAGCTACTAACTTATAATGTCATTCTGACAGTTCATTGCCTTTGTGTTGTCAGCTACTGTCCACCACCTCTGTTGGCCAACTCTTACAGTGTTTGTCAATGCTCTCTCTTCTGCATCTTGAAACTCTGTCTAATAGTTACAATATACTGAATTTATACTGGTTGATAGGTTCAGAAGGAAATGTGCCAAAAGAAAAGATTGTCGTTAGAGCCTATTTGATGAAAAGCTATGGTTGGTCAGATTTTGTTAGTCATATAAGTAATATTCTAATGAATTGTGACAGTGGACAATTGCTAAATATTCCCACTATATGATTGATTTTTATCATAACCTTTTGTTGTTTGATACTTGTAGAGAAAATTTGGCCCAAGAGGTCCAGTGAGTTGCAATTCTGAAGAGGGAAAATTGAGAAAAATATTTAGTATAAGTTTTGGGAATGCGACATATCAGAAAAGACAAGAAGTCAAGTGGCTGGTGTATCAGATGGCCTTCTGTGAAAGTAGTCAAAGTTTACTAATTCAAAGTGCTGGGAACTATTCTAGTAATGACAGAAGAGACAGAAAAGGGCACAGTATTCTGTAGCATGTTAATATAAAAAAAATTTACATTGATATTGGGAAACAAACTGGGTGTTGAAATATAGCTAATTTATAGCTGATTGAATTAACCACAGAACATACTGGGTTATCATTCTCTTGAAAGTTGAAGTCAATCTTCATACAATTTCAACTCAAGATGTAAAGAGGGGAAGCTAAATACTACAAACTAAATACTAACATCCTACCAGTTTTACTAATCTGGCAACTGATGATCAATAATTGTTTCTAATTTAAGCATAAAACCAGCCAGCAGTTTTGTGAGGGGGAGGGCCTCATTGATACCAGTACTTGATCGGTGCTTTATTTTATTGACATGAGGCAGGATTTGAGCTCAAATAGCCTGATCAATTAGGCATGTATAAGGCAGGACAAAAATTTTTATTACTGTTTCTATATTGAAACATAAATACTGTTTGATTTTAAACTGTTGTTTCTATTTTTAAAATAGCTTCACCTTCATTATCTCCACGGGAGAATATGTCCATGTATTCAAGAACCACTCCAAATCAGCAGTAAGTACATTTTATCATGTATACATAACCACATCTGATATTCAAAACTTAGAGACTTTTCTACTTCATAACATACATAGGATGGAACTCTTAATTTTGACTTGTTCTTGTTAAATATTTATCATTAGTTGCAATACTTAAGAAAAATTTACTTCATTAATTTCACCACTGTAGTAGCCAATTTACATATACAAATCTGCATTTGTCTATACATACATACATACATGTATATAGGTGTATCTGTAAGTGTATATGTACGTTCTTCCTTCTCTAGCCTACATGTTTACTTTCTGTTGGGATCTCTACACAGTTGTTTGACCTGTTAAAAATAGTACACACTAACACTCCAAACATTCTCCTTGATCTGTTTCACACTTCCTAACCCATTCTCTACCAGACCAAACTTATCTCTGCATCTATCAGATCATCCTAATGCTGGTTATTGCGACTACTCATCACACATTTGCTTACTACACTAGTGGTTCTCAACCAATTTTTTTTTTTGGCCTATGGACCCCTTTTGACTACTATTTGTTCTGGTGGACTTTAATGTTTAAAAACTAGTTTTATAGATACATCATTTAGCATCTACTTTCCATGCTGGCATGGGTTAGACAGTTTGACTGGAACTGGTAAGCTGGAGAACTGTACCAAGTTCTAATCTGATTTGGCATGGTTTCTACAGTTGGATGCCCTTCCTAATGCCAACCACTCCATAGAATGTACTGGGTGCTTTTTACATGCCACCAGCATGGATGCTTTTATGTGCCACCAACATAGACACCAGCCGTGACTACAATTTCACTTGGCTTGATGAATCTTCTCAAGCACAGCATATTGCCAAAGGTCCTGATCATGTCATCACCTCCATGAGGTCCATAGGTAAAGTTGATTCTGGTGGAATTTGAACTCAGAACGTAAAGATCGATGAAATGTCACTAAACATTTTGCCTGACATGCCAATGATTCTCCCAGCTCACTGCCTTAATTTCATTATTTATATTGCATCTTTTCTTGTAAATGTATGTATGTTTACACCAACACATACCTAAATATAAATATAAATTACCCCTGTGATAAAATTAACAAATTCTTATGACTATATTAATTACTGTTTTACTAAATTGCACTAAGATTTTATCATTTTTCTTCCAATAGATCACTTCTACCAGATGTCAGAATCTCACAGTCAAATATGGTGATTTTTTTTTTATACTTACCTCCTATTTGCAGACCTGAATGTAATTAGAATATAATTATCTTTGAAAAGTTGTTGATTCTATTTCTTTTATGAAAACCAATCATAAACTTTACAGCTCCATATCAACCAATCCCTACATTTAGTTAAAAGCAATCCAAAGATTATACTTTCACTACTCAACTATAGGAAAAGTCATCTCACTTCTCATGAAAGTTACTCTCAATAAACTTGCTTCTCTTATTTTGTTGAGCTCCTTGGAAAGCTAAGTTGGCTTAAGTGAAGATTTGAATTCAGAATTAAGAGGCAATAAATAAATTTGGATAATACTTCAGGAATGAAAAAAAATAAGAAGAAAATACAAAAACAAAAAGCAGTCCAATGTTTTTACTTTCAGACTTATCCTACATCCAAATTTTTTACGTTTTAATTTTTGGATGTTAAATGATGGTGGTGTTGGTTGTGGCAGTGATAGTGGTGGGGATTTGTACAAGCTTCAGCAATTATCAAGATTATAATTTTCCAAACTGTTAACTTTATCTATAGGAATGGTTGTGTGGTAAGAAGCTTGCTTCCCAACCACATGATTCCAGGTTCAGTTTCTCTGCGTGACATCTCGCACAAGTGTCTTCTATAGCCTTGGGCTGACCAAAGCCTTGTGAATGGATTTAGTAGATGGAAACTAAAAGAAACCTGTTATATATATATATGTGTGTGTGTGTGTGTATATGTGTCTTTGTGTCTGTATTTGTCCCCCACCACTGCTTGATAATTGGTGTTGGTTTGTTTGGCAGTTTAGCAAAAGTGACTGATTGAATAAGTACCAGGCTTTAAAAAAAAATAAGCCCTGTGGTCGATTTGTTCGTCGTAAAGACCTTTCAATGTGGTGCCCCAGCATGGCCACAGTGAAATGACTGAAATAAGTAAAAGATAAAAGATATAGACACTGTTTTGTTCGGTTTGATCTTTGATCTTCATCAGGTGTTTTATTCCTGGATGTGGCCATGATCCAAAACTATATTCAAACTAGGAACCTTTATTTCTAAACTAAAGGTAGCAATGTATGTATCTTATACCTTATTGTCCAGTTACTTAGTGGATAAGCATATTACTACCTTTAGTTAGGAAATAAAGGATTCCTAGTTCAAATCTTGTCTGTGACTATGTACAAATCCATGAATAATAGATGAAATCTTGTTTATAAATATTATAAATATACACTCTAAAGATGAGTTTAATAACAACATTTCATCTTAGATATTTACCTTTTTGCAACTGTCTTATGATTTTCAGGTGTTTAACAGTAACAGCCTAGGAATACCAATGTCCTTCCGTACTCCACCATCTCAAAGTACATCTTCAGAAATGGTTAGTATTGTTTTATTGATTTTGTTATACACACATTCTGTGCGTGCGTGCGTGCGAATTATCAGTTGTACTTAAGGCTAACTGAAAAAAATGCACACTCTAAAAGAAATAAAACAGTTATATTTTTATATTGTTGAGCAGTATATTTCTAGTTATAGCATATAACTTGGTTAGAATGTTACTAACGGTTCCATGCTGACTATTGCACTTGACAATAGACAACTCCTCAAACCAGTATTTTGAAGCCTAATTTAGTCTTTAGCACACTGCATTTTCTCTAGAATTGTTTACTGCCCTGTTAATACAGGGGAGTAAACTCATATGATGATATGGTGCACCTTCAGTGTGCTAAAGGTAAAGTCAATCTCTTAAAATCAGTATCTTTCATGTTCTGATTACTACATTTCTGTTGCACAGCTTAGTGACTGTTTTTAGATTTGTAGACTCTGAAGGTGATCAGGTTATCAGCTTTACACTTTGTGAGTCCTGAGGTCGCTTATTAAGCCAATTTTTATATGAAATCTATGGTTACATTGGAGTAACAGAATAGAGGAGTCAGGAACCAGTTGGACACTTGCTTTCTGTGCAGTCCTCCTCTCTTTAACTTCTCTGGCCATATCTGATTCTGAGTGTTACTCCAAAGTACACAGCACTATGTCACAGTGAGTGATCTTGAGCAAGATGTTTACCAGTTGACTGTTCTATGTTACACTTTTTCAAGATTGTTTTGAGCATGTCTTTGCAACTCTTCTTTGGTTCACCACACAACTGAAAGTCAACTGCTAGTTCTCCAAAGATCTGTCTGGGGAGTCTGGAGTTAAGATATGCTATATATCTACTCCACCGCAGCTGGAATTTGCTTTTTCTCTGATATCCTAAAACCTCAATGATTGCTTCCATTTTCCTACTTTTGTCCCTATATAAATGTATTTCACACAATCTATCTCTTTTTAATTCTTGGCATTCCTTATGTTACGATAACGAAAAATTCAGATAAGCAAACCTATAACTTTTTTTCCCTCTTCCAAATATCCTGCATTCATTCAGTCATAACTAACATATTTAACAATCACTAAACACTGGAACCTGTCAAATGTCTGGTACATAAGACACTCTTCTATTTGTGTATTTCTATTTCAGGGAGGAAATTATTTCCCTCCAATGCCAAGTAGAGTTTCCATTCGAACACCTCCATCTCAGGGCCGAATTGGTAAGTTACTTTCAAATTGTTTAATGAAACACAAACTCATAAAACAAAGTAGTTAGTGAAGAATATTTTATTCCATAAATGTTTGGCACATTTGTTAATATAAACTTGCAAGATAGACGACTGTGCTGGTATGGTCATGTGGTGAGAATGGACAAGGATAACTGTGTGAATAAGTGTCACACCCTAGCGGTTGAGGGAACCTGTGGGAGAGGTAGATCCAAGAAGACCCGGGATCAGGTGATGAAGCACAACCTTAGAACATTAGGCCTCACCAAGGCAATGACTAGTGATCAAGACCTCTGGAAATATGCTGTGCTTGAGAAGACTGGGCAAGTCAAGTAACCAGCCCACTTATGCGTACCTTTCCTTCATTGGACACTAAACTTAATATTTTGAAGGTAGTTAGCCTTGGCCTCAGAGCAACGAAGCAGTAAAGCATGTCAGTATAAAGAATTGTGGCAAGGGAAATTGAAATCAAATTCTATGACAGCACTGCATGACTGGCACCCGTGCCAGTGGAGCTCTAAGAGCACCATCTGAGCGTGATCGTTGCCACGGCCGCTGACTGGCTCCTGTGCCTGTGGAACCTAAAAAGCACTGTTCAAGCGTGATTGTTACCAGCGTCGCCTTACTGGCACTTGTGCCAGTGGCACGTAAAAGCACCCACTACACTCTTAGAGTGGTTGGCGTTAGGAAGGGCATCCAGCTGTAGAAACACTGCCAGATCAGATTGGAGCCTGGTGTAGCCTATTGGCTTGCCAGTCCTCAGTCAAACCATCCAACCCATGCAAGCATGGAAAGCGGACGCTAAATGATGATGATGAATCATCTTTTTTTTTATTATTTTGTTTGTAGCTGCAACAGTGTTATAATATGAGTCAACTAATATTTTACTATATTTTCCAGATAGTCCTCATACTCCAGTAGTGAGCATGAGTCCATCATCAGCTGTGTTGGAATTATCAAAGAAGTTTACTAGGTAATTGAATTCATCTGTTCATTTTAAACAATAATATAATACTATTAGCACTGTTATTTCACTTACAAGAGATTCATTAGATCCACATGTACCTTATTTCCAACTATATTAAATTTTATCTGGATTTGTTTAGGGGAAGTGTGGATCTGCTGATTTTCACATTTTCTTGCTTCTTTTGGATATTTTCTTCACTTTACAATCACCACTACCACCACCACCATGACCATTAGCACCTCTCAGTATTAAGAATTTGAATTCATTCAATTTATCTGTACCCTAAGGTGACTGTATAATCCTATGTTCAATCTTAGAAAACATTGACAATGAGAATATGAAAACTGGATTGTAGCTGGGTCTCAGGATCATTACTGTCAGCCTGCTTCCCTCCATCAGTGTCTATAATGGTCATTATCTATATTGATTTTTTTTTACATCAGTCTATGACCATAAATTATTGGTGTGGGGGCAGGAGTGTAGTCAATTGAATCAATCTCAGTTTAAAGCCAGCACTTATTTATTGATTCCAGAAAGCTGAAAAACATTTGCAGAATCATCCAAAATTCTACAGCATTTTAAATATTAGAATAACTTCTTTTTTTTTTTTTTTGATCTGGTGGCAGAGCTCCAAAATAATCAGCTTGATACCCTAAGTATCTTTTTCTCTATTTTGGTCAATCTGATATTAATTTTATCAATCATAGGCAGATATTTAGGCTAAATTAACTGAGGCAGAATTTAAAGCAGAGAACCACAGACCCAAATTTGTCATCAGCATCTATTAATTCTCCTTAACCTAATTTTGTCTCTGCTAAATTACAGTTCCATAAAATTTGGATTCTTTTCTAAATATGATTTCACTTGTACCTTACATATAACTTTGATAATGCAATTAGAATTCTTTTAGAGTGGAGCTAGAAGATACTCAAATATTGAAGACAGATGGCTTAGCAGCTACGCATTGTGTGAGCTGATATGGTAGCCTCTATCTAGTTGTTTGATGAACTAGAAATAGACACTAACTCTCCTTTGAATCACTCCCTACTGTGTTTAAAAAGGAAGGTTAAATTAGATAATCTGGTCTTTTTGGGAATTCTCTCTTGCCATGTTTTTTGTGCAGTAATCAACTTTCAGCTGCTTAAGAGGAACATCATCTGTACCGATCTCACCCACCTTGGAGGATTATGGACTCCGTTCCTTTCTTTAGATCAAACAGTTTAAAAATTAAACCTGGAATGAAAAGATAGCCACAATTAGAATACCTTTGATCACTGGTCTTCTAGACTAGAGCTGACACAGGGATAAATAGCAAGAATTACATATTGTTATGCAAGGGTAATCTGTACAGATTTAACAATTGACAATTCTTTATACTGACATGCTTTACTGCTTCCTTGTTCTGAGGTCAAGGCTAGCTACCTTCAAAATATTAATTGACAACATAATCTACAGATTCAGGTCTGAAGCAGCAGCATTCTCACTTTTACTTTTGGATGAGATGTTGTAAAAGGAAGAACTTTACTAATGCTTCTCTTTTTTCCTTATTTCTTATTGTATTACATATGTAAAAGGTTGATAGTTGCAATAAAGACATTAGTCTCTCTCTATCACCTTTCAACAAAATTATATATTAAAAAACAGTAGAACAATTAATAACATAATAAAAATAAGTTTTATTTTTGGTGATGCTTGGTTTTACAAGTCCTGTGTCATTCAGCTTAGCAGCCGCTGGTTAACTTGTAATCGGCATTGGAAGGTTAAGGGCTCCGTTGATGCATGCCAGAGGACAAAATAGCTGTCGCATAGAAGGTATCATGCTGAAGAGCTTCTTTGAGGAGCAAGTTGTTGTCACGTTGAAGGCATCATGCTCAAGAGGCTTAGAAAGTGAAAGAAACTCTTTAAGTACTGGTTTTATTATGCATGCGCACTCGAGGGGCTTCCAGGAAGGCAAGTCCTTTGCGCATGCGTAGATCGTACTTCCTCAATGGCGGCCATAATTTCGCGCCACTATACATAGTTATTAAAGTATATTAAGATGCATCACTATATGTTTTGACATGCCTTCATAACATGTTGGATACTGTGTTATGTTGCACTTATTAAATACAACTTGACACATCACTGCAATATGTTATGACATACAAGTACAGTGTGTTATAACATACTACTGGTGTGTTATTACACTCTACTAGAATGTGTAATGACATATCACTATAATGTATTATTACTTGCTACTACAGTGTATTCACTTATGACTTACAACTACCATGTGGTATGATTTACCACTAACATATGTTATGATGTATCATTACAAATATGGACATATGCAGTTTGTTATGACATACACTATTACAATACACTAGTGAGGCCTGCATAATTTCCACAGAATGATAAAAATTGAGAGGATCTATTTAAGATAGAAAGGATGATTTGCATTTTTAAGTGTAAGGACTTTCGAACAAGATCGTTGCCAGTGCCCCTGGACTGGCTCTTGTGCGAGTGGCACATAAAATACCCCATTTTGAACGTGGCCGTTGCCAGTGTCGTCTGACTGGCCCTCGTGCGGGTGACACGTAAGAGCACCTACTACACTCTCAGAGTGGTTGGCGTCAGGAAGGGCATCCAGCTGTAGAAACTCTGCCAAATCAGATTGGAGCTTGGTGTAGCCTTCGGGCTCAACCAGTCCTCAGTCAAATCGTCCAACCCATGCTAGTATGGAAAGCGGACGTTAAACGATCATGATGATGATACTTGATGTTTGTCTACATTCATTTGCTTATATCTCTTTTGGTGTTGTCTTTTTTCTCTTTTTATTATATCTTCTCACTGTTCCTCTGTGATCCTTGCTCTCTATATGTGCACCCTTTCTTCGGCAGCTTGCAACTATGTTTCTTGTGAATCCATAGTTTGGACTAAATTAGCTCTTATAAACAAATATCAATTTTTTTAAGCAAGCGGATGATAACTGTTTGCACTTATGTGCATACGTTTAGCAATGGTCCCTATAACTGCTTCCCCTGTTCATCTCTATCTATCTTTCTTAAATCTCACTACCAGAACATCACCCTCTCCTATATATTATATCCTAAACATATCTCTTTCTCTTCACCTTTCCCTTCTGCTAACATCTTAACCACATAGCAAGTATTCCTTCTCCTACCCCACCACACGTTAACACTTCTCTCTTCCTCTTTTTCTCTTGTTTTTTGCCGCTACCTTCAGCTGACCATGTGACCGTTTGGCCTAGGTGTACTAATATTAATCACATTTCTCTACTTCCTTC
>JAOPJW010004870.1:59799147-59812181 GCA_027122535.1 Octopus maya
ACATTAGTTTTCAGTATTTTAATACAATAAAGTGTAACCTGATGATCATTTCTGGTTAAGCATCCATATGCTCTTGGAACACTCAATGCTGGGGTTGTCTAAACAACTATAGTGATGAAATGTGTATAGGAACTAATATTGATTCCCGATTTTGGCACAAGGCCAGCAGTTTTGGGGTAGGGGCTAAGTCAATTAAATGGACCCTGGTGCTCATCATCATCATCATTATCATCATCATATGTCCAATTTCCATGCTGGCATGGGTCGGACAGTTTGACAGAAGCTGGTCAGTTGGAGAGCTGCCCAGGTTTGATATCTGGGTTCCATACCTGTTTCCATATCATGTCAGTTGGAGAGCTGCCCAGGTTACGTATCTACAGCTAGATGCACTTCCTAATACCAACCACTCCAAGAGTGTAGTGGGTGCTTTTATGAAACACTGGCTTTATCCACCCCAAAAAGTTGAATGGTGAAATTTGAGCTGAGAATGTGAAGACAGATGAAACGCTGCCAAGCATTTAGCCCAATGTTAACAATTCTGCAATTAATAGGAACTAAGAATATTAGCTTTTGTTTATATCTTGATATCTCCTGTGTGTGTGTGTGTGTGTCTTTGTATT
Source organism: Octopus maya (assembly GCA_027122535.1). Taxonomy (NCBI): domain Eukaryota; kingdom Metazoa; phylum Mollusca; class Cephalopoda; order Octopoda; family Octopodidae; genus Octopus; species Octopus maya. The sequence continues at coordinate 59,799,768 of JAOPJW010004870.1, forward strand.
TGTCCCTAACCATTACTTAGCAACTGGTGTTGGTTTGTTTACATCCCTGAACTGAGCTTAATTTGTTCAATTAAACCTTTCAAGGCAGTGGTCCAGCATGGCTGCAGTTCAGTGACACCAAAGTAAAAGAAGTCGAAAGAAAATGCTGCAGGAACTGTTCAAAAACAGACCAGTGTGCAAAACTGTACAGAACAGAAATAAAAGAAAAGAAAGAAAGAAAGAAACATACTAAACCATTTGATATACTTAACAAATGGGTAAACAACACTTTTGAAGGTAGTTTCAGATATAACGGTGTAATTTGCTTGAGTTAGTTGATACCTCTTGCTCTCAATGAAATCTTCCTGTCCCAATTTTGAATTTCCTGATAAAGCCTATCTTCAGTTAAATTGAAGGTGCTGACCTGCAAGGAAGACTCTTATTTATCCTTTTCTTGTTTTAATCATTTGACTGTGGCCATACTAGAGCACCATGGTTTTAATTGACCAAATTAACTCCAGTACTATTTTTTCACTTTAAAGTCTTGTACTTATTCTATTGGCCTCTTTTGCCAAACAGCTAAGTTACAGGTACACAAACCAATCAACCAACAACATTTGTCTAGTGGGTTGGTTGGGAGGAACAAAGACAAACACAGATATGGAGGTACAGACATCTATGTTTGCCTGACTGCTTGCTTGCCTATTTCCTACCTACCTACCTTCCTTCCTACCTACTTATCTACCTACCTACCTGCCTGTCTGTCTGTCTGTCTGATGGGCTTCCACACAGTTTCTGTCCATCAAATTCATTCACAAGGCATTGGTTAGCCCAGGGCTCTAGTAGAAGACACCTGCCTGAGTTGCTATGAAGTGGAATGAACCTGAAGCCATATTGTTGTTGTTTAGTCTCAAATCAGCTCCGATGAAGCAAACCTGTGATCAAAAGCCTCCCACCTCTGATCATCTATCCTTTATTCAGGCATAGTGCCATCTAGAACTATAATACTCAATAAGTACTTCTTTCTTTAAGGTAATAGGATGTGGTTTAATGAAGACGTGGTTGCTATTACTCGCAGCTTCAACTACTATACTCTTACTTTGATGCTCTTACAGTGACTTGAAAAGATTGTTAATAAGATATGGTATTTTGTGATGGTTTCCATTACTTGCTTGCAACATCATTTTCATATTTGTGCAGAAGGCAGAAAAAAAAAAATCTATTTTATTTTACTATGTCTTAGTTAATGGAGTACTTGGAAAGGACTTACCTGGAATGCTGCATCAATACCATTAGTAATGATAATATAATAATGAAATGTACTTCCTTTTTTTCAACTACAAACTATTTTCTCTTTATAAGAAAACTTTGTAGAATGTTGAATTCAGCTTAATTAGTTTGTGTCTTGAATTGAAATAGTACTTATTACACATAGCTATCAATGACTAAATATTTTCAGAACTTTATTTTTTATATATTACTCTTCACTAAAGTTCCTCAATTTCAATTAGTTTAATCTAGACAAAATTCTCTCCCCTTTAATAGTAAACTCATCTGGAACAACCCACATGTTCAATAGTAATGATAATAATGATTTCTTTTATTGGCCACAAGATCTCATTCTGTGATTGAAATGGGGTGAAACTCTTTTAGAAGACACTTGGATATATCTGCCAAACAATAGTTACAATCTCAGCAGCCAAAAGCAGCAAAGGACAAGCAAAATTAGAAGAAACTCACCAGTGATGCTTCAAGCATGGATTTCATGTGTGATGCCAATAATAATAATAAAAATAATAATAATAATAATAATAGTAAAAATAAAACCTTCATAGCAATGATCTTTCCATAAAACACTGGTGGTAGTGTAAACCTAAAGTCAGTAGCCTCATATAAATGTTTTATGCCAAACTTAAATTTACAAAACAACAGTGCAATGAGACTTGAGTCTCTGGTGAAGGTTTCTTGCCTAATAGGTACTTTGTAGTTCAGCAGCACAGGCCTGATCATCATCCTGTTTTTGTTATGTGAAAAGTAGAGTTGACAAACGAAGTCAACAAGAAAGTAATGGAAGGCTACTTAAGAAGCAGAACCAAAGAAATGAGAATTCTGGAAAAGAATGCTGAACATTTGGAATGTATGGGGGTATTTAATCTCAGAGGGCAAGAACTTATAAATCAAGTGTTGTGTATCAGGAATGGTAAAATATCTCTCTGATTTAGAAATTGAAACAGTACAAAGATCAGCCAATAGTATTCAGCAACCAGTTTTTTCATCTTTTATTCATCGCCATCATCATTCATCATATTCAGCCATTATTTGTTCACTGTAATGTGAGGATATCCCTTAAGTAGGTGTCAGTTGGAATCATTCTGTGCTGTTTTTCTCCCTGTAATGCTCATAAAGTTATCTATTTCATCTGTTTGGGTAGTCATGTTTTTCCTGATATAGCAAACCTCTTTTCTTCAGTCTCTGTTCTATACACAGTTTTGTCTCTCTGTTGTTATTTGTTTGAACCGCATGCTTTTTCCAGCTCCATTTTCTCATAACTTGTTTTATGATACCTTGTACTATTGCTTACTATTTTATCCATTCACAAATTTTCCATCTTTAGTCATTCTTAATAAGCATCTTTTTATATTACTTTGTGTTCTCCCAAGTTTCTGTTCCAGGTTTTTAGTTATCGATCACGTCTCTGTTCCATAATTTTTTGCTGTTATGACCATTTCAGTATAAAATACTCTGCACTTCAGGCACAGTGGCATCTTGTCCTGATGTTAATTTATGAAAGGCACTTGCGTCATCTCAGAACCCTCTCTATTTCTCCAAAATGGCTGTATCCCACTTTTTACTAGTTCTCCAAAATAATTTTTGTATTTGTTAGCTCTTATTATTATAGGTGGATTTTATGACTTTATGCAGTCACAAAAACCATACCAAAGTAGACTGTGGAGCACGATGCTGTCCTTTGACTCGTCGGCTCCTGTCGAATAGTTCAACCCATGCCAACATGGAACATGGACATTAAATGATTGATGATTGAATAGTCAGCTATCTATTACAGTTTTATATGTTCAAAAACCATGCAAACCGAGATATACTCTGGTCTACATTCAGTAAAGTCTGTTATGCTATGGAAGATAACGTTCTACATAGTCAAAACAAATTAAAAATTTTTTTAAACATTACTTTCAAATTATTTGTAATCTTCATTTATTGGAATGTTTTTTTTTTTGAAACTTATATCTTTTAATTTGTAAAAGTTTAACAAATGTTATCTCCCTTTAAATTGGTGTGTCGGTTAAAGAGAGTAATCTCCCTTGAATTGGATATCTTAAAAAAAAAAACTTTTAAAAATTAAAATTACCAGTATAACTTTAAAATAGAGAGTTTCTAAATTAAAGCTATATTTTTTTTGCATCGCTATTATCATTCCCCCTTGATTATTTGCTTATCGAACTTAGAATCTCCGAAACTTATAATGCCAGGGAGTCAAAATACTTATCAAAATTAAGAACAAAAGTTTTCATTTGTCTTTATAAAATTACTTGTCGGCTCATCGGTATCAAACTGTCAATATGGCGATCCAGTAGTATTAAGCCGGTTATTTGAAATGTAATAAATTTGACGAAAAATGAAAGAGAGTAGAAATATGTTCATATTCATGGTTATATTGCAATACAATTTTTTTCAATTATTAGGTAGTTTAAAAGACATTCAAATCTTAATGGCTTCACATATCAATAAAACACTACCATACTCCAATCACTTATAAACACGAACAGCATTTCAACTGGAACCCTGTAGATCAATGAAACTGCTATACGTCACCATCACTAACAATCTCTCCTGGTGAACGTGCATCCATAACATTGCAAAGATTGCATCACAAAGCTTAACTTTACTCTTCAGAGCCAGAAAATAAATTTCTCCATCCATTTAACAACTGCTTATTTGTTGAGATATTCAATGGAATTTTATTTCTACATGTGGAATGCTACTGCTGCTATGCACTCAAACATTATAGACCACATCTAAAGAAAGGCAACTCAGCTAATTGGCATGAAGCCATGCTCAATCATATTTTAACTTCTGGCCCACAGATTTACTGTCTCCTTTTTATGCTTTATTTCATTGTCAATACAGTGACCTCTTCGTCTTGGTGTTGGCTGTTACCTCCACTCAAGACTGCCACTATTGACACCAATATTGTGTCCACACCTTGCTTAGTCCTTCATACCTTGACTGTCAGCCACTAAAATACTTCTCTGCATATATTTTTCTGCAGCTGTTGACTTGCAACTTGGCAAGTGTAACCATGTTAATCTCAGTCTCAGAGGACCTGAGAAAGACATAAGGCACCCCTCCTCCTCATCATCATCTAATGTCCATGTCCCATACTGGCATAGGTTGGACTACTGGCATATGTTGTTAGACACTTCTTATGTAGAAAAAAAAAAAAAATTTTCTTTTGTTTGTTCTTCATTTAATGTTAATTCAAATATTTCTTTTGATTTTGTTCGACAATGGAAGTTGTGTTGCGTAGTGAATATAGTTTTTTTTTTTCTGCTTTTCCCTTTTTGTCTTCTGGCAGAATTGTTAGTACACTGGATGAAATGCTTAGAAGTATTTCACCTGTTGTTACATTCTGATTTCAAATTCCGCTGAGGTCAATTTTGCCTTTTATCCTTTCGGAGTTGATAACACTGGGGTTGATGTAATCAACTAGTCCCCTCCCTCAAAGTTTCAGGCCTTGTGCCTATAGTAGAAAGGATTATTAATTACTGTGGTTGTTGTTATGAGCTAGCAGAATTGTTAGCACACTGGACACAAAACTTAGTGATAGTTCTAGCTTTATGTTCTGAATTCAAATTACACCAAGGTCAACTTTGCCTTTCATCCTTTTGAGGTTGATAAAATAAGTACCAGCTAAGCACTGGTATCAATGTAATTAATTTTCCCCTCCCCTTAAAATATTGCTGACCCAGTGCCGAAATTTGAAACTATTATCATTATTATTATTATTAATTTGGTGAGCTGGCAGAATTGTTAGCACAAAATGCTTAGTGGTATTGTGCCTGTTGCTACGTTCTGAGTTTAAATTCTGCCAAGGTCAACTTTACTTTTCATCCTTTTGTGGTTGATAAAATAAGTACCAGTTGAACACTGGAGTCAATGTAACCAACTCACCCCGTCTTCTGAAAGTGTTGCACTTGTGGCGTAATTTGAAACTATTATTATTATTATTATTATTATTATTATTATTATTATTGAGTGAGAGAGCAGTGCATGCTATCAAAGTGAAACTGTGGTAAAATATATTATTATTATTATGCACAATTATGATATTAGAAACAGAGAGAGCATTAGAAGTTTAGATCTGAGAGAAGAATGCTCATATCTCAGTAAATATCATTGAATCAGTGACTAAAGCCTTAGTACCTATCATTTAACACCTTTCTACAATAATTGATATTGTTATTTATATATATATAAAAAAAATGTGATATATCAAATATGAATGTAATTTGATATAATAATTTCTCATGCATTGGTTTGTAGTGAATTATTTTTGTCTGTTTTTCTGACATAAAATTAGTTATGATTATTTTTTCCCTCATTCAATAATCTGAGTATTGATTTTAATGGTTTTGTTTTTGAATTTCAGGCATGAAGGTGCCTATGGATTCTATAAAGGGCTTGTGCCTAATCTGATACGAGTTACTCCTGCATGCTGCATCACGTTCCTGATATATGAAACAATGATGAGTAAATTTGCTGAGAGACGAGAACAGCAAGAGCAACTTGAAGCTGAACTTGAAGCTGCACTTAAGTTGCAAGAGCAGGATGCAATTCCAACTGTAAATGGCAAAACAGAGTGATTGATTGTAAAGAAAGATTGTATTGATTTTGGTAGAAGCAGCGAATTGTTTTTATTCTTATACCAAACTGAATTTTTAATCGTCATTTTTTTTTTCAAGTATTATTTTTATTAGGTAAAAATAACCCCATTTCTATTGAAAAAAATTTTGTTTCTTAAAAGTTGTTTAAAGAAGTATCTGTAGTATTAACATGGAGAGAAAAGTGGTTGAAGAATTGAAATATCCTCTGTATTTATGTCTTTGTTGGTAGCGTCTAAAATTTTTGTTTGATTCGTTGATATTTTAGAGTTGCTGTATGGATTATCAATATAATTAATATATAAATATAATACATAAAAGAAGCAGAAGTGACAAGAAAATCATCTGGTAGTCACGTGTAGTTACTTCCCATGTCAAAATGGAAAGGACATCTTTTATAACAAAGACCCCCCCCCAAAAAAAAATTCATGTACTAAAAAAGCAAGGAGTCCTACCCAAAGAATAATTTACAAATATTTGTACTTGGACCAAGGGATTGTCAAAACCTTCTGGTTGGACTCCGTAAAAGATTGCAATATATGACTGGTATGTTAATTGTATGAATTATTCAATTGGATTATTGAAACCACCACCAGTATTTTATTTTGCCTGTTCTTTATTATTACATGTCTGTTTGTTTGTGTTTGCTTTTGAAGGGAACAATTTTTAATAATGCATTTATTCAATTTACATTTTTCATTGTGAAAAAACTTTAAATTTTTATAATTTCTTTGATTGCTCAGTCAATTTTGATGCATTAGGAATTGGGAAACTTTTAATAGGTATAAAAATTCTATTATTTTCTGTTAGTTTTTTTAAAAAAATTCCTACTGCTGTGATATATAGAAGGAAATAAAAACCAATCATATCCTAATGTTATTGTCTTATTTTTTTTTATATATTTAAATTTTTCCATCTATGCTTATTCCAATTTCTTGTGGCTTGATTTTAATATTTTGTCAAACTTCATTACCGAAATATGTACTGTTGAAAATGTTCTACTGCGTTATGACGCAAAGAAAATTAAAAATATATAACCCTTTTAAATGGTGAATATGTTTTTTTACATAAATGAAAAAAAAAAAAAAACGCTTTTCCTTTCATTTAATGATTTATAAATGTTTTTGTGAGTTACCTCCCTTACAAATGTGCAAGTAGTGTAACGGTGGTGTATATGTTAGTGCGCCCTGTGCGGAAAAAGAAGCCTTTTATATTTTCCGTGGATCTCTCTGTTAGAGAATTTTTAATTATATTGATAGGATTCAATTGCAACAACAAATATTAATACAATATTTTTCTTTGTGTTTTGTTTTTTCCTTTCAAATTTAGGTATTTTATATCCTTCTCCAAGCACGTTAACCTATTATACTTCCTTTTTGTATGGCTTTTGACAAGGAAGTAGGGCATCATCTTTGACATTTTACATGGGTAAAGGTAGTTTTAAAAAAGAATTTATTTCAGACTGGAGACCTGGTCCGAATAATTACAACAGAATGTTGTCCACTGAAGGTACTCAATAGACCAGGTATTAGTTGACAGAGTAAGTTTTAGTTTTTTGTGCCAAGTGAATTGACTTTTCCTGTAAAAGCACAAACTTACCATTAATCTCCATGAATTCTACACCTTGTTTTTCGCGACAAATTTCGAGGTTATAAAGAATTCTAATTCTAAATTTCTATTAGGAATAATATTTCAATAAATAAGATCGAGTTATGTACTTAAATTTTTTGCGCACAAAGTGAAACATTTCTTTAGCAAAGATATCAGTGTCAGCCCAACAGGTCTTAATTTGAAGGCGGTGTTATTGAATTTATAGAGTTTTTGTTTCAAAGGAAATTGCTGAGGCTGCGTCTATGATTGCATAATCAAGGCACATAACTCTGCGAAATAGTTTGATTTTAATATTTTGTCAAACTTCATAACCGAAATGTGTATTGTTGAAAAAGTTCTACTGCATTATGACGCAAAAAATTTTTTTTAAATATAACCCTTTTAAATGATGAATTTGTTTTTTTTACACAAATAAAAAAACTGAAAAAAATTGCTTTCCCTTTCATTTAATGATTCATAAATGTTTTTCTGAGTTACCTCCGTTACAAATGTGTAAGTAGAGTAACGTGATGTATATTGTTAGTGCGCCTGTGGAAAAAATAGGCTTTTACATTTTCCGTGGATCTCTCTGTATATGGATAGGATTCAATTGCAACAACAAATGTTAATACAATATTTTTCTTTGTGTTTTGCTTTTTCCTTTCAAATTTAGGTATTTTGTATCCTTCTCCAAGCACATTAACCTATTATACTTCCTTTTTGTATGGCTTTAGACAAGGAAGTAGGGCACCATCCTTGACATTTTACATGGGTAAAGGTAGTTTGAAAAAAGAATTTATTTCAGACTAGAGACCTGGCCTGAATACTTACAACAGAATGTTATTCACTGAAGGTACTCAATAGATCAGGTATTAGTTGACAGAGTAAGTTTTAGCTTTTTGTGCTGAGTGAATTGACTTTTCCTGTAAAAGCACAAACTTATTTTGTAGTTGAAATTTTTTTGCAACTGTAAAACTATTCAACACTTTATGAGGAGAAAAACTGAAAGAAACAATAACACAAAATAAAACAAAACAAAATAAAAAATAAAAGAACTTTTCTCACGCCTTCTTCCTAACTCCCCACTGGTGGTCAATAGTTAGGGCCACCTGTGATTTATAATTAATTATGATTTATAATTAATTATAGTCTCTCGTAGTAACGTGTCAAAATAATGTGCATACACATTATGTATATATCCATGCTAGCATGGAAAGCGGACGTTAAATGATGATGATATAACCTATAATACATAATAATTACACTATGTACTTCCTTGATTCATTAATTCTGACAATCCAGTTTTCTTATTACTGATATCATTGTTATCTCATTGAATGATTAAAAAAATAAAGGAATTATTATTATTGGGTTGGTGCATAATTATTGTGGCTTTTTTTCAACAAATTTTATTCAACAAAAATAACAATATTCAACAAAAACATCTTTAAATAACGGTCTGACCGACTGCCAAGCAAATGGGAAGCAGTAATTGAAGTAGATGTGAATATGCTCTGGAATAATCATTTAAAGATATTTTTGTTACATGTTATTGTTTTTGTTGAATAAAATTTTTTGAAAAAAAGCCACAATAATTATGCACCAACCCAATATTATTAATATTGTTGTTCTTATTAGAAGGGAATGACATCGTTTGGTGCAATAAGTTGTTATTGAATTTTGTTGTGCTGCAAGTTATTTTGGTTTTTATTGTACCAGTTTGAACTTTAAGTCAACTACTATCTTCTGAGGCTAAGTTTGCTTTGTGAAAATTTCTTCTCTTCTAGGTGAGTTTCGAAATTTTAAAAAGCGAATGTACATGCTAAGAAAAAATCAATATAGCTTCTAAAATCGAGGCAAGAGATGGCTTTTGGAAGAGCCATTATGAAAATAATTTCCCACCTCTACCTGCTACAATTAACAGAAAATGTATGAATAGCAATAGCAATGGTGACAATAACAACCAAAACAAGATGTTAACTGAGAATGTATGAATATTAATAGCAATAACAACAATGACAAAAACAACACCAATGAAAGAAACATGAGGACAACACTACTGCCACGTCTCAAACTGCTACAAATATGAGCAAAAAGAAGAACAACAATGATAAACAAGATAAAGAGAAAATTGAAATAAATGTGACTTCCACCACTAGTTCAAACTTTAATACAATAAAAACTGAACAGTAAGGCTTGCAAACAAACTGAAAATGTTTAAATGCATTTAGAAAATTAGAGGCAGTTCTTTTTTGCCAAAAGAACTAAGAATTGCAAAAATTAATCTCACCAAAAATGACTGAAAAATATACCTAAATACACAGTAAAAATTCAAGAGGAAATCCAAAGTAAAACAATAATATACAAATGCATTGAACTGAAAACGAAGCAGTTTGAGTGAGTGATGTAGGCTTGAATTGAAAAGTGCTTTAAACTGTTCTGGAATATTAAAAAATCTTATGTTACTCTAGGAAGGCATTTTGGCACAATTGAGTTGAGATTTCAAACAGATGAAGAAGCGAAAGAAAATTCAATAACTTTAAAGAGTGATGAAATGTTCTTGATTCCAACACATGTTGGAATCAATGTTAAAAATATAGGCAGCTGAGGTACCACCAGGTACTCATGAATACATAGGTACCTATAATGATTAGCGACTACATGGTGCATGTTACCAAGTTATAATCACTTGCAAATATGACTTGGTAACAGGTGCTTACAATCATGTTATTTAACATGTTTTTTTTTCTATATTTTATTGTTCATTTGTAAGAACTATGCCCCTTGTTTTTAGTCAGTTTATATATCAAACACTAGTGATATCAACAACTCTTGTATATTGTGTGAGTAGATGAGTCACTCCCTTTTGTTAAATTGTGGCTGCCGAGGTGGATTGTCAGTGAAGCATATACACACACATATGATGTATATCCGTTTATTTAATCTATGTGGATATAAATTTAAAACGCTATGTATTGACTTGTACACTTTCAGTGGTGAACTAAAATTGTACTTTCTATGTTCATGTGCATCTATTTACTATATACATCGATGTATATATCTCTCTTGTAGTTTTAGTTATTTGAAAAATTCCAGTAAGGAAGGAATTGGATTCCTAACAAAGATACAAAACTTTGTCGTTGGAATGTAAACAACACAAACGATCACATTTTGAACTTGAGAAGTTTTGCATATTTTTACTGTTTTGCTTACAGTGTGCATTTATAATGTGTGAGTTAGCTAGTTGATTTTTTTCCTAAAAACCCTAGTTTTGTCCAGATTGTCACTTAGACATTAACTGACAAAGCCAGGTGTGCCATTTATTATTGATATAAACGTGAATTTATAATCTGGAGATTTGGAAGTAGCTGTCTGGTTATCCTCTTTCTATTTGATTTCTGAAGAGATATTCACATCAGGAGGGCAGCTGACTTCTATGGTGGTACATTCCTTTCCTTGTGGGTCCCATACAAGAGTATCCAACCTGATATGTTTGCTGGGGATGTTCCACCAGCATTTCAAGTGTTGAAGTTTATGCATATATTGAATAACAAAAAGAGAGTGCTTCCCGAAGGGCTCACTGCCAAAACAGGATGCTGTACCCTTCACTTTTCAGTTCTAGGTTTATGTATTGTTTTTTGCTGCTATTGTTTAGTGGGTACTGCTTAAGAAAGACAACATGACATTTGAAGGCTGACTACACTGGTCTCTAGCCTCTACCTCCTTTATCTCTCCTTAAGTAGAGTCTGTTGATATTACTGTTTCTGTGGAGATTTTTCTAGTTGATGTCAGTATCGTGTGAGTTTAATGTCTATGGAAGATGTACTATTGAGGCCAAATCGAGGTTGAATCAGTGTCCATAGTTGTCCCTCACTCTCTGAACAAAGACTAGATTATCTTTTTCCCAAAGTATGTATTAATTTGAAATTAAAAAAAAAATTATCTTCGTTTCTCATTCACAATTGCTAACAATTGCCACTAATGTTTTGTTTTCCTCCTCTATTCATGAAGAAGTTTTTATAAATCAAAAATTTAATGTATGTGGTTTTTCATAAATCCCCATTACTTTGTTTTCCAAATTCATGTCACTGACAATTTTGAATGATTTTCTCTTAGCACTTTTTAGTTTATACATACATACATACATACATACACACATATGTATGTATGTATGTGTCCAAAAGTAAGCGGAAACGTCCTCTGTGGGACAAGCCCATTGTAGTTCGGACTTTCTCCGCTAGAAGCCACTTTATGCAACTTTCAGGCATCAATCTGCCAACCAGCGTTATCAGGTGAGGTCGTGCTGCCATGTGGTGCGTCTTTGTTTTGCAGTGCTTCTCCCCTGTTAGTCGACTTTTGTGATGGCTGAAACGAAGGAACAGCGTACTTCCGTGAAAATCTGTTTTCTGCTGGGGAAAACGGCGGCCGAAACAGTTCTCATGTTTTAAGCAGCTTACAAGGACGCTATCATGAGCAAAACACAAGTATACGAGTGGTTTTCACGTTTAGGAATGGTCACTTGTCGCTTGAGGACCAACCTTGTTCAGGGCGACCGACGACATCCCGAACGTATGAAAACATCACGAAAATTCATGAACTGATCTTGAAAGACCGTCACTGAACAATTGATGAAGTTGTTGATATGATTGGTGTGTCCTGGAGATCCTGTCAGCGAATTTTGAGCGAGGAATTGCGAATGAAAAGAGTTGCAGCAAAATTTGAGCCTCGCTTGTTCACGGAAGATCAAAACCAGTCACGACTGAATACGTGTCGTGAATTGAAAGAATAGTTGTAAGTTGATCCGGACCTCTTTTCGAAGGTCATCACTGGTGACGAAAGCTGATGATACGGAATTTGCAGATGTGGAAGAGGTGAAGAACAAAACTACGGAAGAGTTAAAAGGCATCACTTCGCAAGCACCCTTTCGAGCTGTGGAAAACGCGTC
>JAOPJW010004870.1:61149237-61159518 GCA_027122535.1 Octopus maya
TCTCTTTATACATAAATACCTGTGCGTATGTGTGTGTCTAGATACATACTCTTTGCTAAATGTTTGAATATTTAAAAAAAACTGAATATTTTTCTAAATGATTTAATGTAATGATAAAATCTAATTATCTGCAAAATATTTACAAGAAACAAAGTTAATTTGTTTATATCATATTTTATGATATATGAACAGTGAAATATTTCAAATTTTGTCTTCAATTTGACATTTGAGATACGGCAAGGTAGATGAATAGTTCATAAATTTATGGAATTGTCAACGGTAAAATGGATTAAATTATTCCATATTCGGGAAGATAAGTTTCCTAACAAGACATATAAGTACACTACGGCTTAGTTAGTCTGAACGAAGAATTTTTCTTCCACATTACGCAATAAATTTTTAAATTGTCAATTATTTTGGGCTTCGTCATATATGTATGCATGCAGATACCTGTTTAGTTTTAATTATTTGAAGTCTTCCTGTCAGGAAAGCTCAGGTTTCTAACAGAGATACAAAGCTCCGTTGCTCGAATGTAGGTAGCGAAAGCAATTCACGTTTTGCTTAGTTTTACTCTGTCACAGATTGTAATGCGCGAGTTAGCTGATTGATTTCTTTTCTGAAAACCCTAGCTTGTTTTTTATTGTCTTTCATGCATTTTCTCACAAAACCAAATGCGCCAATTATTATTGACATGAATGGGAATTTATAACACGGGTATAGAAACTGGAGGTTTCGAAGCAGTTGTGCATAGTTATATTCACTCTTTGATTTTCGAAGAAATATTCACGTGAGTGGTGCAGCTCACCTTTATGATGGTACATCATTTTTACCCAAGCAACAATATCCAGCCTATTATGACCGGGTATTGTTGCTTGGGTAAGTTTTAAACAGCCCTTCCAACCCCAGCAGTTCGACCAAATACTAATCGAATTCCAATTTTGGGGGAAAAAAACCAATATCGCAGCTTCGATAACAAGTCGCGCTTCTGTTACCTACGATCAACAGACCGGTTTTTCTATATGTGTTTTTCAACTGCTATTCAAAATGACCCTCTCAGACACATCCTCTTTGTGAATATTCCTTGGGAATATTCCTTGTGTTGATGTTTATGTAAGTATTAATTAACAGGGCGTTCTCTATATTTATACCAGGATAGTCTGAGTAGCTCGCTGCCGACAAATAGGATAATGTTCTCTTCACTTTTCAGCCCTACACGTATTCATTTTTGCTGCTGTTGTTTAGCAAGTGCTGTTTGAGAGAGACTACAACATTCGAAGACTGTTTTCTCTCATCTCAAGTGTCTACCTCCTTCATTTCTACTTAGATAGAGACTGTTAATATCACTATTCCTGTGGAAATTTCCAGTTGATATCAACATCTTGCGAGTTTTAACGTCTATGGAGTGGATTTCCTTTTTCAGACCAGTCAAGTACCCCAAATGTTAGAATCAGTACTGTTACTGAAAATGCATTGTAGGATATTGTATTGTTGTAAGAGGAGAGTTCCAACAGTCATATTTTTCTAAATCTGGCATTTTCTCGTGTCACTTCAATGCCTGGGTAATTGTAACATTCTTTGTGTGGGGCAGGAGAGGTAGTAAGAACATTGATGCACAGGTTTTGGGTCCGGTGGACTGGTTTTCCCCTTTCGACAATCAAGTGTGAACATTTCTTTTGACCAAATTCCATTCCTATGTCAGCTGAAAATGTTGTTATTATTTTCAGCTGCTTTTGACATTGTTAACATAAATTTTTGAGATCACCCACTACGAAATTATGTTGCATTAATATCTCTACCAGTTGCAGACCCTAACATGCAGCCATTTTATTTTTGTAACAGGAATAATGGATTTAATGCCAAAATGAACAGAATTACAGAAAGACCATCTACTTGGAATATTGTGGACACTCCAGCAGTCATGAACAGTGAACAGTGAACAGCGAGAAACGAAACGATGGCTTGCGCGTTCGTTCATAATACGTTCCGACCGATCTGAACGTGAATACGCTAATGGTTGTTGTGTTTCATCATAGAAAATCGACTTCTTTCACTCGAATATGAGTTTATGACACGTAAGCAATGTGGGGAAGGAACATACGCGAATGAATCGCGTGTATTATGAACACACATTCGTCTAAAAGAAGTTGTTCTCCTGTGACATACACAACAGTGATTTGCATGATCGGGTTCAAATATGCCGAAGCGTATTAAGACTGAATACGTAATAAGTCATCGTTATCCTAACAATTTTTATTTCGATTTAGTTCAGCGTATTTCCACAGGTGTGTATTGATTGGCTACATTTAATTTACCTTCCAACGCAATTTCTAACTCAATCTAGACACCTCCTGTTAGACTCTTCTTCTTTTGGTCTCTTACTACCATACTCTTCACAGTATATACTTACACCCTCCTATCCTTTTGCCTTTTACCTTTTAATTAGGCAAACTGTCTAGTTTGCCAAGCCCTCCCAGTGTGTGACTTCTCTATGTATCTTTCTCAGTATCCCTCTTTCTCTCACACACTACCGCTCTATTTCTCTCACATACTCTCTCTCTCTCTCTCTCTCTCTCTCTCTCTCTCTCTCTCTCTTTCTCTCACGCATACACACACACACACACACACACTCACAAGCACACACGCGCGCGCGCAAACACGTTGTGTATTTGTGGAGATTTTATTCATCTATGTCATCTCGTTCTTTAAGTCTTATGCTAACTCATCCCAATTTTTCCAATTCTTTTTATCTTCTTCGTTCTTAATTATCATCATTTTACCTTTTCATTCCAATTCCATTTTAAAGTATATATTAGTCATGTTCAATATATTTTATACATACACTTATTTTTTATCAATTCAAATATCTAATTTCATTAGTTCCTTTTGTTGTGTTATTACCTCTCCTCCCCTTGTTATCCTACGTCAAACCGTTTCTGAATTTCCTTTCACGTTCCTTTACTAGTCCTTCGACGAAAAAATGTTTTCCCTATTTATTAATTAAGGCAATTATTTCCCTTTACGGAACTTTTAGATTCACTTAATAACTTGAACAGAATATTACATTCTCTATTTCATATTCGGTATTTGACAAAGACTTGAAATACAACCTTTTATATTTTACCAGTATTTAATTTAATTTGTTTTAATTTGATTATTAAATAGCATATTTAGATTTCTCAGACCGAAACAATTTTTTTAAAATATTTTTTCTGGATTCTCATAACCCTCTAAGCATATTTAATTTCGCACCATTATCTTTATTTATTTATTTAATCCTAATATGTAAGTTCCCTCCTACTAGACATCTTTACTATGCCTTTAGACATAGCAATTGTAACCAGATAAGTTAGCGAACTAACAGAATCGTCAGCACGTCGAACAAAATGCTTAGCGGCATTTCGGCCGTCTTCACCTTTTGAGTTCAAATTCCGCTGAGGTCCACGTTGACTCTCATCCTTTCAGGGTCGATAAAATAAATAACAGTTGAGCACTGAGGTCGACATAATCGATTTACCCTTTTCTGAAATTGCTGGACTTGTGCTAAAATTTGAAACCAGTATATTGTAGCTAAATAAAATTCATTTTCAAATTCTTCTCGTTCTCAACCTGCTAACAAAGTTATTACCTCTTGACCAATAACTTGTCTACTTTCTTCATCTGGTTTCATTCAGAAACGCTCACTTAATTTTAATTTAATGCTGTTTCAATTGCGTACACTGAGTTTATCTACAGCTCAGTAAACTTCCGCAATAGCAGTGAATATCTTAAACATTGTTTCCAGTATATCGAAGCATGAATCTCGTTTAAGCATGCAACAGAAAGAGGAAACGCATCTGTCGTTTTCAATCTTTCATCTCACCTGCTCACTTTCTGACATACGTTTCGTCTCTCTTCACCCCACCCCACCCCAAACACCCACACCTACATACTGCACCAATTCTCTCATAATTTCTCCTCTTTATTTCAATGCTTCGACCATTTTCGCTTAAAACAAAACAGATTGTAGCCTGTAAGTGTTTATTTCATTTATTTTAAGTCTGCTAATTATACGTAGTCTTGGTAATGTCTCTTGTTCTCTCCACAAAGATGTTCATGGAGATAAGTTACTTACATGTCTTATATATACAGTTATATATGCTTCGCACGCCATAGTGTAGATTCACGTACATTACATTTATGCAAGTGCAGGGTTCATGTATAAGTAAATAAGCTCGTTTAATGACTTCTCATTCTCTTTCTTTTTCTCTCTTCATTTCCAGCCCGTCTCGCTTCCAAATTATCCAAATCTCCCTCCCTCCTTCTCTCTCTCTCTTTCTCTCTACGACCACTTCCTTCCTATAGTAACTAATTCTTGAATCTTTTTTCCAAGTCCTTCTGCAATATTTCCAGACCCTCTTAAGGCGGTGTGCTGGCAGAATCGTTAAACGCCGGGAAATAATCCTTAGCGGAATTTAATCTGTCTTCACGTTTTGCCGAGGTCGACTTTCATCCTTTCGAAGTCGATAAAATAAATACCAGTTGAGTACTGGTGGTCGATTTAGTCCATACTCCTTCCTCATAAATTGCTGGCCTTGTGCTAAAATTTGAAGCTAGTAATATCAGGCCCTCATGGACTTAGGAGAAAGTAAAATTTTGCACTCTTTCCAAGGAACTCGGGGAGAAATGTCTGAAACTACTCTCTGAACAGTATACAAACTTTAAAAAAATTCTTTATAGTATACCAATAAATATGGATTTTGACTGAGGCAAGCTATCGCTAAACTCCCATTGAGTTAATAACCATAAATATAAAGATATAACAATAAATATAGATTGGTGAATATCATAGAAAATAGGATTTATGAGTATTGAGTAACAATGTCTTACTTTTACTATTGTTTCACAAAATCAGTGGAGCGATACTTAGCAGGTTTCCCTTTTGTTCATTTAAAATCGGCATTGCTTTTCATTCTTTCTACATCGATGAAATAAATAATGGTAAAGTTACTGTATTGTATCATTGATTGATCTTTACCTCGAAAGACTTAGTCTTGTGTGCGTATATTCAAAATTGTTATTGCTATTATTATCAGAGAAATGAATGATAAAATCAGCTGGAAGAAATATCGTAATGTATTTATTTCTATTTATCTTCTGAGTTCCGATAAAATATCCATCACTCATATCGAAAGAGTTGAGTTAATAGATTATACACTTTGCCAAGACGAGAGAACTTATACAAATGTCAGAAGTTCTAATTATTATTGCTAGCTTATATATACTTTTAACTGAGCGGATTTTGTAAAAAAAATATTATTTTACATCCAACGGATGTCGTCTTTTATGCTTGTAGCATGTTTAGGAAATTAAGAGGAGCGCGATTTCTATAGTATATCTCCCCTTTTAAGAAAAGCTATTTCCTATGCACCATTTGTCTGAAGAACAAAGAAACATATTTTCGAAAAAAATGGTAGTGGGCGTGAAGTTCTGACGCAATAATTCTGGAGTAGAAGGAAAGATATATTGCAAATAAGAGCAATAATACTTTAACCATCAGCAAAAACAGTGTAAGAGCGCCAAAAATATCACAACACTAACCATAATGACAACAACTTCAGTTCAGCATTGAATCCTTTACGCAGTCGTCCAATCAGCTATCTATAACAGAAAAATTACTTCAAATGACATCTTACGATTAAAACAAAAATGAATGCATTGACTATTGTAATTTCAATCCTATATTCACGTGTAACGACCAATGAGCTACGACAAGTGAATGATACAATAGCTACGTAGTTGTTTGACCTCTTTAAAATAGCAGTCAAACCTCATCAAAACCCTAACCTGCAGTCTTTTCCTTATGAATGCATTGGATACACTAGAAAAACACATATCATAGAAAAACCGGCCTGTTGATCCTAGGTATCAGAAGCGCGACTTGTTATCGAAGCTGCGATATTGTTTTTTGGGGTTTTTTTTTTACAAAATTGGACTTCGACTAGTATTTGGTCGAACTGCTGGGGTTGGAAGGGCGCTTTAAAACTTACCTCAAATATTTTCCATAGTAATTGTATTTGCAATTTAGGAAGTATTGTGTGGCTGCACCATAAGCAAATCGATGAATCAGGATTTTCTGTCCTTTGAACTCTATTCAAATATGCAAGGCTTGTAGGTCTTGTCGTGATCGACATGCACTGCAACTGTCTGATCATGTTTGTATGTAGTGAAGGGGTACGTAAAGGCTACATTAAAGACTTTAAGATTTAAGGGGTTTTGACCAAGGTTGCTCAGTGCGATTGTTAGGGATGAGATCAACTGGAACTCAACCTGTTGCATCTCTGAAAGTCTGTCTCTCTTCCATGTGTGCGTTATCTTTCGGTTTTTTGTCTAACGGACATTCTTGTTTTTGCTGATTGTCATAATATAATTCTTATCCAAGTAAAACGAGTTACGAATTCATTTTTTTTTTCGCTGGAATGTAGTGGGTTATATTTTATTACTCTAGGACTCAAGGCTCAAATTACAATTACAGTTACAGTTACAACAGAGGCGACGAGGTTAAGAGATAAAATAGCTATTTCTTCTGAGCAAATGGAAACGCTTCTCGAACGGAAACAATTTGAGTCGGTACAGTTTAACCTTATAGAATTACTAACTCTAAAGTTATCTGTCAACTCAAACAGTGACAAATTTCAAACAGCTTCAAATTCCATTACCGAATTTATTTTTGACTCTGTTGCTGATATTACCTTTGATTTATGGTTTGCGAAGATCCTTTCTGTGTTGACTGTTCGAATCCTGACGATAAGGCGAAAGTTAGATTACTATTAACCAGGCTTTGAACTAATTAACTCACTTAATACATCAGCAATATACTACCAAAGAATACTCGAGACATCGATTTCAATGAGAAATACTTCAATACTTCAGAAGATTTTTGGTGCGAACTCATTTTTGCTTAATATAAGATACAATTGTAAGGCGGCGAGCTGGCTGAAACGTTAGCACGCCGGGCGAAATGCTTGGCTGTATTTCGTCTG
This sequence comes from Octopus maya, assembly GCA_027122535.1. Lineage (NCBI taxonomy): Eukaryota > Metazoa > Mollusca > Cephalopoda > Octopoda > Octopodidae > Octopus > Octopus maya. The sequence goes on from JAOPJW010004870.1 coordinate 61,156,257, forward strand.
TCTTTACATTCTAAGGTCAAATTCCGCCGAGGTCGACTTTGCCTCTCATCCTTTCGGGGTTGATCTAATTGACTGACGCTCCGCTCCTCAAAACCTTCGGGCCTTGTACCTAGAGTAAAAAGGAATATTAAATACAATTGTTTTAGAATTGTCAAATCCGAGACAGGAAGATTTTGTCAGCTAGAAAGGTAGAAAAATCGAAAATGTGAACGTTTCAATTTGAATTCTTTAACTCATAATCAGTTTAAATGTTTAATCTTCGTTACTGGTCTACAATCACTGTCGGATGCAGACATTCGTACTATACCGTAATTACAATTAGAACTACGATCAGAAATGATAATGCTACAAGCCAGTGAAGAATGCCAAAAGTTAATAAACTTGAAGCACAACACGAAGATGACTAAAATGAGTGACGAGGTAACGAGTTTAGAGTCAATGGATCAAGTGATAACTAATCCTAAACTATTACCTATTGACAGAAAAAGAAATCCTGGTCTTCTTCAGTTATGCTGGTTTTGCAGTGCCAGACCTATGGAAGTTTTGCCGCTACAAGCAACACAAAAGTCAATTATACCGCGAGTTTGGTCGTGAGGAAGGGTTTTGCTTGCCTAATTATCTAAGGGAGGTAAACAAAATGTCTAATCATTCATGGAAAGTAAGCAGAAAGTCTCTTTCTAGGTTTTCGGCTCGTTACAAACCAAGAAATCAAGTTAATGTTATTTATGCCACTTTTAAAGTGGGTTTTCTAAACGACTGCAAGCATTTAATTGTTTCAATGAATGATACTCCTGTTGACTGACAGTTAAACTCAGCATCTGATATCACATTGATTTCTTGCACAACTTGAATGCAACTTGGTTGCCCAAAAGTAGTTGAGAAAAAACACGTTGCTGAGAATGTATCAAGTGATAATTTAAAACTATTGGTATGGTTATGTGTAAAGTACAGTTGGATTCAAATCTTTTTAATGGGACCTGTTATTTGACGACAAATCGACATGGCTTAAATTTACTTGATTTAGACTGGATTACAGAACTGGGCTTATGTAAACCTTTGAACTTTATTTGCTTACATTCAAGTACTTCGAGTGATTATATCAATAGTCCATTCCAAGTTGCGTCATCTAACTGTTTTACCCATTTACTGACGGAAAGATATTCACTCGTTTTCAAAGATTAGTTGGGGGCGTTACAAGTTATGCAAAGCAAGTTTGTTGCTAAAGCCTGATTCACAGCCAGTATTTAGGCCTCGTAGACCAGTTTCATATGAGGTTGGATCCAGTTAACTATTCGAAAGTGGTGGTAAGGAAAGCAAACAGTTCTATTTGCCTTTGCGCAGACTTTTCAATTGGATTAAATAAAGGCTTAGAAGACCATTCCTACCCTCTACCTATATTATTAGCAAGCCTAATGGCGGTCGTTACTTTGCAAAATTCGATTTGGCTGCTGCATACTTACAAATTGAGGTTGGTGATAATTCAAAACAAGTGCTGAAAATTAATACTCACAGAGCTATTTTCCAATATCAACAATTGTCATTCGGAATAAAAACGGCTCCAGCTATATTTTAAAAAGTAATGGATACAATGTAGTCATTTCTGGCGTTGCAGCTTATCTGGACGATATTTTAGTGACTGGTTCGACGAATGAAGAATTATTTTATTGGACACCCGTTTCCATAAAATGAATTAATTTGGTTTTAAAGTAAAAGAAGACGAATGCAATTTTTTATGATATCAATAAAATATCTTGGTTTTATTATAAACAAAGACGGTCATAAACCAGAGCCAGTAAACGTAAAAACAATTCTGAAAATGCCAGTTCCATTAGATGTTAACAAGTGGAGATCGTTTCTTGGATTCCTTAGCTATTACAGTATGTTCTTGCCTTCCATGTATCGTTTGCGCAAACCTTTAAACTTCAGAAAGTCACAAAGTGGGACTGGACGCCAGCATGCACCAAAGCATTTGAAGAGATGAAAGGATTATTGCAATCCGATTTATTACTAACCCATTATGACCCTAAATTGGAAATGATAGTAGTCAGAGATGCTTCGGATTATGGTATTGGATGTATTCCCAGATGGTACTGAAAAAGTAATTTCACACGCTGCTCGTACTTTGAATAAAGCAGAAACTACAGTCAAGTTGAAAAGGAAACATTAGCTCTAGTGTTTGGAGTTAAAACCTTTTGTTTTATTTACCGACCATAAACAAATTGTCTCATTTTGGCTCGAAGAAGGGCATTTCAGTGTTCTACAGCAAATTGTTTACAAAGATAGAGCTTTCAACGCAAAACCAAGTCAACGAGTGAATCAGGTAAAAGTGATGCGTCTCCTGGTGAACCAAAAGTTAGGTAACGAAGATATTTTATCGCTTCCATTTCTGTGGAAAATGATGGGCAAAATGTTTTTTTACAGCAATAGATGCTGTTCCCGTGTCGAGATATATGGTTCAAGAAGCAACAAGAAATTATTCTCCTTTGCAGTTAGTTTGTAGACATTAACGAATAGGTTGGTGAAGAAAACTCCATTCAGAAGGTCTGAAGCAGTTTTTGCAACCGCGAAAGGCTTTAACATCAGTGAGTGATCGCCTCATATTGGGTTTGGTGAGAGAGTTGTTATTCCTCAAATATTACGAAATCTGGTTTTAAAACAATTACATATGGCCACCAAGGTATAAATCGTATGAAATCTAATGCAAGAAGTTATGTGTATTGGCCTAACAGTGACAAACACTTAATCTGTGGTTTTCCCCATTTTCTAATTATTTGCATTGGTTCCTTATAAACTCATGTTTATCCTATTGTTATCTGCACTCTACGTGTATGGTGTGCCTGCAAACCAATGCCCGGGAGTAATAGGCAAAATAGGACGATTGAACAAGTACCAGGCTTAAAGCAAAATAAGTACTTGGGTTGATTCGTTCAACTAAAATGCTTCAAGGCGGTGCCCCAGCATGGCCGCAGTCTAATGGCTAAAACAAGTAAAAGATAAAATATATATAGAGAGAGAGAGAAGGTGAGGACAGCGTGGAAAATGCATGTATATGGTATATAGATGTGTTTGTGTGAATATGCATTTATGCTAGTAATAGGCATAAATAAATATAATTTTATCTCATGATTGATTATTCTCGGTCATCATTTTGTGATTACGTATATAGTTAAAAATGTGTCCGTTATTGTACTCTAATAATTTGCCTTTAAGTTGGCCTATGGCAAAAGATACAAATCTTTATAATTATTGTTGTTGTTATTAT
>JAOPJW010004870.1:61186756-61198622 GCA_027122535.1 Octopus maya
ATGTTTGTTTTATCTGTTGTTAGTGCTTAATTATTCATATGTGTCTGTGGGTATGTGTGCATATATTTGGATGTGTGCGTATGCATACATATGTATTTTCGTATGCATGTAATGTATGCGTATATGTATGTAGGTAGGTAGGCAGGTATGCATGTATATATATATATATGAATCATCATTATCATTGCTTTCATCAACATTATTTAAGTGTCTCGCCATCTGTGCTTGCTTAGTTCAGACAAGAGTATGTTGGGACAGAGTTTTCTAAGGCCAGATGCCCTTCCTGTCACCAAACCTTGCTTGTTTCCAAATGAGATAATAATCAAACAAGATAGACAGACAGACAGACAGACAGATAAATCGATAGATAGATGAGATAGATAGATAGATAAATAGATAGATAGATAGATAGATAGATAGATAGATAGATACACACACACATATATACATAGGTTTGTATATATATTTATTTTTTACTTCTTTCAGTCATTGGACAGCAACCATGCTGGGGCGCCATCTTGAATGGATTAGTCGAATAAATCGACCCCAGGACTTATTTTTTCTTAAGCCTCGTACATATTCTATCGGTTTTTAACACTGATAGAATAAGTCGGATGTATCACTTTTACGTATTAAACACTTTCTTGGAAGCTGGTACGTACATATTAATTTCTTGTGGGGATTCCGCTTTTCGTTACGCAACATAATATACCACCAAGTATATTAAAGGCTTCTAAGTGAATACCACGTCGTACCTCTGATGGGAGTGTGATTCAGTCACTTTTTGAGGTTATCTCTACATATTTTCTATAGAAATTAGAGCCACCATTGATTTGTTACGACGTTTTGCATCCGAATACGTCTAATGTAAACAGTGCGATCGAAGATGAAGAAATAGGTAAAGGATGTGCATGCATATTTCAAGAGTTATTGCTCCTACTTCAACACCAAATATATAAGAAGGGCTGATTCACATGGCTATACACCTCACTGCAAAACACGGCCAATGAGACATCAACATAGCTGCCCTGCTTGTTAGATATAATAGAAAATTACACCCTAAAGACATGGAAAAAGACTAACACTTTGGATAATATATTCCTAAATAAAGAATCATAAAAAAGATCGGAAATCCATGGCTGGACGTAAACAAAAACAACAATTTCACCTTTAATATGAGAACCCTAAACAGAGTCGACTGGAATATACTGCCCCTCACCAAAACAAAAGAAAGAAATATTCATGATGGTCATGGATGGAATGCCTTTGATTATAGGTCTATTTCATGCTAAAGAACAACAGTAATGATATGGGCCTCATGCCTAGTAAACGTATTCCAAGTTCAAATCATATGCAGGTTGACTTGGCAGATCAATGAATAGTCAGGATATACTTGTATTGTTAACAAACAATACTAAATGTAAATCACAAGAATGATAGTGTGTCGACTTTCAATATTCCTTATATGTTCTGTGTTTAAATCCTTTCAGAGTCAGCTTGGTCCAGTTTCCATAGAGAAAGTGCTGGTATTGCACTATGAATTCATTCAATCAATTTCAATCACCTCCCAATAAATGTACAGGTTTATTTCTGTAAATCAAAAAAAAGCATACCGATATAGCAATCACCGAAGATGATTTTAATATATATTTGGACTAATTTTACCTTGTTCGACACATTCCGGCAATAATATATCTGCCAAATTTCATTACATTTTGTCTGTTAAAGACCTTTGGATTTTCATAATTGATTTCTTGTTTAAACAAAGGAAACACTTAAAATATGTGGTAGTGGATTTTCGTCGCTCGACGACGAGGATTCGGTTGTTTGATCTATTGAATTACACCCGAATTAACGTATAAATGACTGAGTATTCCATTGACAGTGTATTCCTATGATAATTCGCAGGGAGAATTAGTGTGACTGTGTGACAAGGTTGTATCTTTAGCATTACAGGTATAGTCCACCTGATGTATTTCTATGCAGTTTCCGCTTGCTCAATTTCACTTTAAAAAATGAAAGGATCCAAGGCTATAGAAAATGGCATTTGCCCAAGATGTCACGCAATGGGATAGAACTTGGAATTATATAGTTTTTAAATGAATTCCTTAAACAGTCGGTCTTACTGTGTCTTACTGAGCCTACACTTTAAATATACAACACAAAAAAAAAATCTAATGTGAAATTGTTTGAGAGTATTATATTCTCTCCTATTAAACATTCAGAACCTTTTTGTTTTTTATTCTCACCTAATCGTTAGTCACTTGAGACGACCAGTAATCTAAAAATGAAATAACTTCTATCTTAATCTAAGCCTCCATGAAAGAAAGAGATGATTTAGCCCAATAATGCATATTCATGCAAAAGTGATATTGTTTCCTTGTAATTAAAACAATATTGTTTTTAATTACGGGTTATAATGTCGTTGCAATTATGCAATGATTTTATTGGTTTCCATCTTGAAACTAATGCATTTAAAAAATGTGATTCGTGTAATATACAAACAGATTACTTAATCTTGTGTTATAGTCTTCATTTCATAAATATAGGATTACATTATCAATAAATTGAACCTGTAATTCGTTGAAATGTTCTGAAATTTGCTTTCCTAGATAAATAATTGTCTTCATTCAGACTACGCTTTATTCTAACCTGCTTAACAACATTTGATTACATGAGCTCTGTAAGAGAATATGTCTTCGTTTTGATTAGTTTACAAATTGGTCTTCTGTGTCATGTCACAGCTTCGTTCATTCTAGTGTCAACAAAAAGTTGGATAGTGATTGTAACAATGCTAAACTTTCACAATACAATGGAATACCCGTCCCTGACAACATTCTTTCAAGAGTGTACATGGAGATGTCAGACGGTGACACGGGAGAGAAACAGTTTGAATAGAGTTCTTAAACATATTTCTTATTGTATATTTAAGTGAAATACTCTTCACGCAAGTAGATTAGTCATGGAATCGAGTAGGCTCTTTAGGAGGTAAATATATTTGAAGGTGTTCGGCAACATGACTTACGGATTATAAACTTGATTGATCAGCGAGAGGTATTGGGAAAATATTTTATTGAAGACAAGTGAATGGAATACTCATAGTGAAACACACGCACAAGCTCATACACACACGTACATGCATACATATGTATACATGCATATATATACACACATACTATATATCCATATACGTACATTTGTTTATACTAACATATATAAATAAATATATATGTGCATAGATACATATGTATATGTATCATATATATATACATAGATACATAACATATACATGCATACATACTTTCACACAAACGCACTTTATATAGGGAGAAGGAGAGAGAAAGTAAGAGAGAGAGATATACACGGTTATTTGTGTATGTTTTCAAGAGACAAAATAATTGCTATTATAATAATGCCGCTTCGAAAAAACCGAAGAGAGAAATAACATTCACTGTTACATTCGTATCAAATTACAAGCAATAATTCTCCACAGAAAAACGGAAATGAAAAGATCATGAACTTCAGTGTACTTCTAAGAGCGGATTACCATAAGAGGTAAGTTCTTACTTAAATTTCAATGTAATTCGCATTTAGCAAAGTCAGCCGTGAATGCTTCTATTGTTGAATCGAAAAACGTTATTCTTTCTCTAAACACTACTTCTAAAAAGCTTCGTTGTTTTAGTCCCAGACTTTTCTTATCATTCTTTTCATTCGTAGTTTTCCTTTATCCAACAAATCACGCGTCCTATATACTTCAGCATACATAGAAACATATATGTAAACATAATCAATTATATAAGGGTTTTGGCTAATACCACTCCCAAGTGAAGGGTTTGAATCGTGTAATTGGCAGTTGGGTTGTGTATGTGCTTAAGCTGCAATATGCTATAAGTACAAAGTCAACGGGGTCAACAAAACCAACTCTATAAAGCGCTAATTTCAATTCTTACACAGAAATATGAACCGGCCAGGCGTGGCTGTGTGTTAAGAAGTTTATTATCTAACCACATGGTTCCGAGTTCAATCTCACCAATTAGCACCTCGGACAAGTGTCTTCTTATATAGCTCTGGGCCAACCAAATCCTGATGTATGAATTTGGTAGGCGAAAACTTAAAGAAACCCTTCGTAGATATATGTGTGTGCGCATGTGTATGTGTGTGTACTTTTGTGTTTTCCCATCATCACCTCTTGACAACCGGAACTAATAGCAGAATATTTTTATTCTGAAGCATTTATTTGTTTTCTTTTTTTTTGTTGTTGTTGTTGTTGTTGCTTCTTTTTCGTCTTCTCGCCGTTTCTTACAACTTTTGTCGACAAACTGCATCAGCACCAGTTTAGTTCAGGTATGTGTGCACGTATGCAATTGCTTGTGTGCGTGTGTATATCTGTCAGTCTATGTGCGTATATCTTTTTTTCTTTTTTATTTATTATTATTCTTTCTAGACGACATGTCGGAGGAATCAGAGAATGGGAGGGGAAGGGTATTGGGGTCGATTTATGTATGTTGATGTTGATGTTCATGTTGGATGTTGTTGATGAGAATTTTAGTTTGGATAGAGATGGTGGTGATGGTGGGGGTTCATTAGTGATAGTGACAGCTAGGTAATTAGTAGTGTTGGTGACACTGGTATGGTGGTAGATACTGTGGTGTCGATGCTACTGGTAATTTTATTAATAGTGAATTTCTTTCTTTTTTTTTTTTTGCTTTTCAACGATAATTGTATAAATGGAGCGGGATAAAGTTTATGTTGTTTTGTTGATGTTGTTATGTTTTATTAGACGGTTGATACTTCTCACACGCAAAGTCTCTTTCATTTCTAGGCAGATTATAATAAATCTCTTTTTACCCAACAAACCATCTAGCTATATTTAAATGAACGATTGGAGAAAAAGATACTATACTCCAAAATGTGATGCTAGCAAATACAAACATCCAGTTTCCGTTAACCTATAAATAATAACTACTTGCGGCAGAAAATTGCCTTTAATAGCAAAGGAAAAATCTTTTTGATGTTCTTGGCGTAAATTGCTCATTTTTTAACTTGATCGATTACTGCATCATGCACAGTGCGCTGTACGAGCCTGTCCAATGACTGCTTTGTTTTAGCATGAAACTTAAAGTAGTTCGCGTATAACTCCTATATTCATTGAATGATACACCTCTCTCACTGGATTGAGGACTTTTTGCTGACTCTATTACCAAGCGAACAGTATACCATGTGTGTGTGTATGTATTTGTGTGTATGTGTGTGTGCGTGCGTGTGCATGTGTGTGTGTATATATGCACACGCGCTTATACGTATACATAAGTGTAGATATACACACACTTAGAAATACATGCACTCCCACTCGCACACACATTTGTATATATACGTATCACGTAAACATACGTACACACACATACACTTATAGGCACATACACGGGCACACACACACACACACACACACGTCAATTACGATAAAGGTTACATTAATAAGGCGGTGCTTTCAGTTGTTAATTTATATCTTCGATATCTCTAACATATTTTATTGTACCTTTCACTGCGTCGACCGACAAACCACTCAAACACAGACACATGACCACCAACAATGACACCATAGCCATCACAACTATTACCAACACCACCGCCACCGCAACCACCTCAACCAGTACCACAACTACCATCACCACCACTATCACCTCAACCACCAATACCACCACTATCAATACCAATACCACCACCATCACTATCAACACAAACGTAGCCATCTCGATTATACTAGAGTTACACCCAAAAGAGTCAAGACGTTTACGATCATAGCTACACATAATATATCGAATAACATACAGACACCACGGTGACTACCAAACACCACCACTGCAAGCGCCAAAATAACCTTCTCTACACGTACACAAACCATATTATCTAGTCCTAGAATATCAACCACTACGACTATCATTATCACATTTATCACTAACACAACCACAACCTTAGCAGCCACTTTCACATTCATTCTCAGGTTAACATCCGCCCGTCCTTCCTGATAATGATTACATGACTACTTCTTTAAAAGAAATACGATTATTTTAAAGTGAACAAATTCATTGGCTAAAGGCCACACACTATAGCTTATAGGTATTAGGCAATAATTCAATAATTTCTTGCTTATAACACGTGATTGCTTATGCATACACCACAATAGGTTCTGTAGCTGCCGCATGGTGAAGCTTGCTTCGTAATCACATACACCTAGTGTCGATTCCACTGTGCGGTTCCTTGAGCAAATGTCTTCTACCACTGCTTAAGTTAGTCTCAAGTCTTGTCAGTGAAACTGGGGCGAAACTGCGGAAACTACTTTGATGTGACATTTTAGGCAATGATAAATTTATTCCGTCGCCCGATTTAACACCGTTACCGAGCCTTTGGCTGTCTTTAGCGCGCTCCACTCTGTTACTAACATTCGTACAAGATCTGTGGTCTCACGTCGGTGTATAATATGGTGATGTATCGCTTCCTACTAAAACAACCTCTGTGTCCAACTTACTTTTTGGTTCCTTTTATCTTGAAGGTCATGGACTCGTCTTTCTCCTCTGATTAAGTCATAACAAGTAAAATAAATATATCTCTTGATGAAACGAATATCTGTTCTAGCAATAAATTACTTTTACTTCAGAAAAGGATGAATAATTTATTCTACTCTGCAATTGTGTGACACTTCCTGTTCTTCGTTTAATAAGTTTTACACAAGTTCGAGTTAATATATATTAAATTAAAACAAATATATGTGCGTATATGTGTATGTATGTATGTGTGTATGTGTATGTATGTCATTATTCAGTTTTGTTTCAAAACTTCTGACCAATAGAGAAAAACCCGGTTTCTAGCCTAAATCCAAGGCTCATTCATTAGAATTTCAACAATATCAACAGGGTATTTTTATACCTATGTATTTACATATACAGTATTTGGAGTCACTGCATGTGCAGATTTGTATGTTTTCTTTTATGTATGTATTCTCATGCATGTCAAAACATGCGCATATTTACTTAAATGATAAACTTCTGGAAAGTTTTACACAATTTTACAGTTCCCGTGATGGAGTGGATCTGTAGTCTTCGAATTAGTTTTCTCTTTCCTGGCATTGAGAAGCTTAATTTCTCAACATTGATACTTAGTTTGTGCGTTACACATCCCAGTGCCCCCATAATTACAATTATAAATCTGGACTTAGAGTAAGTGTAGATTTCTCAATAGTTCAGCGTCGGTATTCTCTTTTTCTCTAATTTTTAGCTTCATGTTAACATCCGCCAGGAATCTGATTTCGACCACTGTACACAGCTTCTCTTCTCTGTCTCAAATTACTATGTCATGTATGCATGCATGCATGTATGTATTATGTTCTCTTCTGTTTTTATTTATTTAAATTCTTCCTCTGATGAAGGAGCTGGATTCTAACAAAGATACAAAGCTCCATCGTTAAAGTGTAGGTAACAAAAACAATGTCACATTTTAAACTTGAGAAAAGTCTGGCACATTTTTACTCTTCCACTTACAAATTATATTAGCTGGTTGATTCCATTTTCTGAAAACCCTTGCTTATCCAGGTTGTCACAGAATCAAGTGCCCCAATTATTATTCTGGATATAAAAGCCGGAGGTTTCGAAGCAGTTGTCCATAGTTTTGTATGTATGTATGTATGTATGTATGTATGTATGTATGTATGTATGTACGTCGTATGTGCGAATGTATGTATGTAAGTATGTATGTATGCATGCGCATGTATGTATGTATGTATGTATGTATGTATGTATGTATGTATGCCGGCATGTATGTATATAATCGAAACTCTGTTCATACTAATGATGTTAGCTATAGTTAATGAAAGACATGTAATATATTCAATGCATATAGCGCACAATAACTAATTTGGAGAATTCTTCTTTCTCAAGTTCCCTACTGAATACATTCTTGTATATGCATGTGTGTATGTGTGTGCATGCGTGGGTATGTGCACACGTGTATATATGTATACACAAACTTATTTAGTACACATATCAACATGTCAAGTTTACCTGACTCATAGTAAACTGTGAAACAAACATCATGAACTGCCTTAATATATTTCGACTCGTATTGCGAGTGTTACACAATTGCAAACTGGAATAAATATTCGCCATTTTCTGAAATAAAAGTAATTTACTGCTAGAAATGACATTCGTTTCATCAAGAGATTTTTTTTTCATTTGTTATGACTACTCTTTTACTCTTTAACTCGTTTCAGCTATTTGACTGCGGCCATGCTGGAGCGCCGCCTTTAGTCGAGCAAATCGACCCCAGGACTTATTCTTTGTAAGCCTAGTACTTATTCTATCGTTCTCTTTTGCTGAATCGCTAAGTTACGGGGACGTAAACACACCAGCATCGGTTGTCAAGCGATGTTGGGGACAAACACTCACACACAAACATATACACACACATACATGGCTAGGATATCTATCATTTGGGTAGATAGGCTAGACCAAAACCATTCCTTCTGTCCAAGTGCTCCTGTCTGCAATGGCCTTCTATTCTTAACTTGACATTACAAGATAGTTTTGCGTACGTCATTCTGTGTCATCCTTCATAAAGAATTCTCATGGATCAGGATTCACTAATAGAGCTCCCTTATTAATTGATCTCTACTTCAGTAGCAACCAGTATATGTTGCCTTCCACTCTCAAACTACTGATATGTTGTAGATATTTCCTGGAAGTTCTTCTTTCGTTGAATGATTCTTCTATGATTAATTGAGAACAATACTCAGCAGACATGAATTTTGAGAATGTACTGGGGAGACTGTTTCTGCTTTCATCGATCCCCCGTTCAGAAAATCATCGAAAATGAACTTCATATCAACAAAGATCCATTCACTAAAGATAAGTTGGAGGCAGTACTAAAGTGGCTGAAGAATGGGAACACAATTGTTAGGGAGAAGGTGATCCCTGAAGTGTGGCAGTCGAGAAGCCTTAACGACATTCTCGTGTAATCCTGCAACAGTGTGCACAACTAAAGCGCAACACCGGTCAGGACAGAAGAATGCAGTTTTTCTGTTTCCGAAAGAACATTTTTCACTGGCCAGTAACTTGTAGTTAGTATCTGTAGAGGGATCGCCCTGACGGCTTTGCCGCTAAAATCTATATTGCGATATTCTGTGATCAAATCCAACTAGAAATCGGGAAAATTCTCCGCCCGAACCAAAACAGATTCAGTAATAAGAGATCGACACTTGGACAAGCGTTAGCTGAGAGAAGAATCAGCGAAGAAATGAGAACAAGGAAATTAGAGTCAGTTTTGTGAATTTCTTCATGGCCTGTGATTCAGGGCATCGATAAAAAGATGGTCAAAATACTGAGGACCTACGGCAAAAAACGAAAAAGCAGAGTTCTTAATTGTTGTCTCATCAATTAGAAATGAGAACTTTGAAACTCTTAGTTTTACTACCAGCTGTTCTTCAAGGTTTACTGCCATTTCATCCTGCCAACTTCTGATAGTGTCATTCGACGAATGGATTTTCTGTGAAATGTTCGCAGCCTCTTGTCCTAGCAGTTCTTTTGAGACTTTTCAAAATCATCATTTGATGGCAAAAAGCCAAGTAATAAAGCATCTTGCAGGCAATTGCGTGTAATCTTCCTTTTGTTTGAACTTCTTGTGCTCATTGCGGCAATTTGAAGGGTACTAAAATTAGAATAAAAATCCGAAATCGCATGAAGGAAGGAAGGAAATCTTTGTCACATTTAAAATAATCAAACGTTAACTTTCAAGCCAGATATTGTGTTTAAATAACAAAACTTTAATAAATCATTAATATCTAACTGTACATAGGTTGATTAAGTGTACTAACAGCATTCAGATGAACGAGACATTCTAAAACCCACAATATAATTTTTCTTAATGGATCTTGTCAAATTGTAACTCATCACCTTACATTTAATATACTAAAATTGCTGGTCTCAAATTCAAAGGGCAAAAATAAGGCAAGCAGATTTTGAACAGAATACTGCGTTTTTTTACAAGTTTCAATAACGTTCTCAGGTGCTGTAAAAGATCGATCAATTAGCGGCCAATCAATGATCCACGAAGCGAGACATCATCCAACTCAAATCAGCCGACAGAGTGCGCATGTATAGGAGTATTGAGGCGTACTGACGTCAGTACGCCTATAACTGCGTACTCCGTGAACATGTAGGGGTTAGACTGACATACCTTTAGAAAATAGTTACTGCTTTTATAATTTGATGCCAGTGCACTGGTGTAAAATTTCCATTACAGGAGAGAAAACAGGAATTTTAAAGGTAGCATTTTTTGTGGGGCCACTTCCAGGCTCACTTAAAATTTTCCTTGGTCCACTCGTGGGCTTCACCGTTTAAGAACCACTGCTATAGAGTAAATTATATCGCCTTTTCTCAGGAAATGCTATAATCAAATACAGAAGCGTATACGACTATACATATGCACACAATATTTGTACGAGCATGGTGAGCGAGTTTAGCCGTGTGGTTTCTTCCTGTTTAACACCGGACTCTCTATGTAAAACTAGCAACCAATGGCGCATTCTCGCCCGATCCTTTAGAAGTGATGAGCGGGCAGAACCGTTAGCACGCCGGAAAAAATGCTTAGCAGCATTTCCTTCGTCTTTACGTTCTAAGTTCAAATCCTGCTGAGGTCGACTTCGCCTTTCATTCTTTCCAGGTCGATAAGATAAGTACCAATTGAACAATGAGAATGTAATCGACTTACTCTCTTCCTAAAATTGTTGGTCTTCCGCCAATATTCGAAATCAATATTTGTACGAACATTTACATTGAATCAGCACTTAAATTCAGTTTTTCTTTATAACGGTATGTTTATGAAGATCTCCATCTGAGTACGACGCTTGTCTAATGTAGTGTGTTTATCGCTGGATGCGTTAACTACACTTTTGCTTTACAGTACTGTCACTGCTTATGTATCAGTCATCACCTTAACAGTCTCACATTGTCTGTCTGTCTGTCTGTCTTTTTCTCAAATACACTCAAATACTTTTATATCCTTCTAATGTGTATATTTTTGTATACAAATGCCTGAAAATTAAAATTTTTCTAAATATTTGTATATACATTTTGCGCGTTTATTTTGTTGTTCTGTGAGTATGCATATATGTCCTTCAGTGTGTATATGTACATGTGAGAGTGCATCTAAATATAAGCCATTTAAACCTAGAAAGAGAGTGTAGGGATAGTTAGATAGCAATTAGTTTTTCTCCGTTTGTGTATGAAAACTTGTAAGTGTTCACTTACATATGTGCGAATGTGTATTATGTATTTGGAAGAGTAAGAGAATGGGAAGAACAATTTAATAAAGGATGAAATTCGAGCCAGTCAGACGCAAAATTGCTTCTGTGATGTCGTACTATATCTAAGTAGAAGTTGATAAATTAATTCTCAAATATAACTTGCTAAAGCATTAAAGCGTAAAACTGAAATCAATAACTTTGAAAACTTTCACTAAGCTTTCATGACATATAACTGTGGATTTCGTTTAATTTTAGGAGAAAGAGAGAGTGAGAGATAAAGGAGAGATAAAAAAAAAACGAAGACAAAAACACCAGAAAGAAAAAAATAAAGAGAAAGATTTGATAAAAAGCGAGCATTTCGAAATAGCTGTGATTTAGAAGATTTGAGCAGTACCAGTTTGTAGAGCTGTTATGCCAAATGTTTGTAGGGTAATTTCCCGGATGTAGAATCAAAATAGAAGCTTATAAAGGAGATGATTTATTTATTTATTTATTGTTAAGGCGTCGAATTGGCAGAAACGTTAGCGCGCCGGGCGAAATGCTTTGCGGTATTTCGTTGCCGCTACGTTCTGA
>JAOPJW010004870.1:61321905-61333491 GCA_027122535.1 Octopus maya
TAAACATCCAGACAATAAAGGATAGATTGTTGTGCATTGTGCCAATGCACATCAAACTCTCCAGGCATCACCAATCATATTAGATCTAGCATTGTCCTGGGGACATTGGGGGCATACACACACACATATACATACATATATATATATACACATACATACATATGTATACACATCTATACACATACATTCATATGTACACACATGTACATACATATACATGTGTGTACATATACATATACACACATATATACACACACACACACACACAAACATATATACATGTAATATATGTATATATACATATATATATACACATGTATAATATATGTGTATAATACACATATATACATACATGTGTGTGTGTGTATAGCCACAGGTGAATCCTAGTATTAGATATGTAAATGATAGCACTGCTATCAGAACTAATCAAAGATGTAGCACTGCACAGATATAGCTCTTAGTTTGCTCCCTGTAATATTTTGAAATCATGTCAATATACTCAGTATATAACTCAGGACAATGCTAGAATTTGTTTTACAATAATAATAATAATTATTAATATAATAATAATAATAATGACCAATCTCTGACAAGCTTTCTGCAAAGTAATATAAATGATTAGTATCATGTCAGATATAATGTTAACAGTCATCAAACGCTTACCTGAAGATATGTGTAAATTTGTCAGGCTTTAGAATCAGACCTTCATTTTTAGTTTCATTACTGACATTTTCTACTGAATATTTTAATCAACTATAATTAGCAAGCTAATGAAATTCTAATTTAGTGGTAACTTCTACAGGTGTTTCATATATAATGTAGGCTAAAAGTCTGACAATGAATACATGCCTGCTACACTGGGAGACATGCAACATCCAAATAGGGAAATTATATGTTTGGTTTATTAAATATATTTCTACACCTTTACAAACAAGTTCAGTAGAGTTAAGATGTTGTGTGTAATTATATAACTAAATGTTATTAAGATACTAGAAATAAAGTAAAATACATAAACTGAAAGCCAGAATTGAGAAACTGAAGAATCGAGAAGAGATGATGATGAGGGAGGTCACGTGAAAAAATGTAAAATGATGAGTTGGCAAAGCAACTGATTTTGAAAGTATATGAAATTTCTCAGACAAATGAAATGTATAAAAACTATTTTGTGTGAGGTGTGTAGTGGAGGGCAAAAGAGATTCTTTAATTATGCTGCAAAAATCTCTCAGAAAACCATACTGGTGACATGATGAAATGTATCCAGTCCATATAATAAAGTGGTTGATGCTAGGAGAGCTATTAAGCTTTTAACAAAACCAAATAAACATAACAGCAAAGATTGGCACATTTCTCTGTTGGTGGTGCATTTGCCAGATAAGCAAAAGTAGTAAGAAAAATGAGTGTGTGTTGGAGACAACCCTAACAATGTCAGCCCCATCCACAACAATGACAAGAAGCAAAATATTGAGTAACCTGTTCAACTCATCTCAGAATGGATAAGTTAAAAATAAATGTAAACTGGTGATAATAATTATCTATAGACAAGAAAAGTTAGCTTTGAGGAAATAAACCAGAAAGGTTCATGGCATGATTTTAAATTATTTAGATAAGTGGGTAGCAATGTACTGAATGATATACAAACAATAAAAATTCTTAATGAATTGAAATTTGCTTTGTAGCAGGAAAAATATACACCTAGTGGTAATTGTTAGCAATTTCAAAAATATTACAAAACTAATTTCACAAAAAATTTCATTTATTATTCTTAGGAGAAAGCTCAACTCTGTTAGTAAAGACTTCAACCATATTAATCTTATCATCTCCAAGAGGTTGCAATGGTCATGAATACTGCACCTAACTCCTAACAAAGCCTTATAAAATAAATTAAAGCAGTTTGGGGAGGCAGAGTCTTTTCTAGTAAGTGGAAAAAACAAATGGAGATGTTACAGTATTAATATCGATAGGGACTAAACTGGTAGTCAATGCAGAAACTGGGGATAGACAAGTGGTTGGTAAGAGTTGTACAGGGATGCTGTCAGTAAGGTGAGGGTTGGCAATGAAGTAGGGGTTCACCAAGGATAAGTTATCAGCCCCCTCTTATTCATTATAGTCCTCCAGGCAATAACAGAGAAATTCAAGACAGGCTGCCTCTGGGAGCTCTATGCTGATGACCTTGCTCTAATAGCCGAGTCACTGCCAGAACTAGAGATGAAGTTTAGGGTGTGGAAGCAAGGTCTAGAATCAAGGGGCCTTAGGGTTAACCTAGCAAAAACCAAAGTCTTAGCAAGTAGGAAGGCTGACAAATCACAAATCCCTTCAGGTAGATGGCCCTGCTTGATCTGTAGAAAAGGCATGGGTAGACACTCCATACGATGTACCCAGTGTAAGCTATGGGCACATAAAAGGTGCAATAATATCAAAGGTAGGTTAACCAGGAAGACAGTTTTTGTGTGTGGCAGATGCACAGGGGCAATAAACACTGACAATGTACAGAAAACAGATTCCATCACATGCCGGGGGAAAAACTAGAAGCAGTTAATAGCTTCCACTACCTAGGTGAAAGAGTCTGTAGTGGGGGTGGTTGCTCAGACTGTAGCGACTAGAATAAGAATAGTCTGGGCAAAGTTCAGAGAGCTCCTATCTCTACTGGCAACTAAGGGCCTCTCAACTAAGGTAGTGAAGCATGACCTTCAAACATCGGGCCTCACAGAGGCAATGACAGAAGACTGAGACCTTTGGAGATATTCTGTGATTGAGAAGACCCAGCAACTAAAGTGAAATTGCAGACATGGCCGATACCAGTGTTGCAAGTCCTGCCCATTTAAGAGTACCCTTGATGCATCGGGCGATACGATATGCTTGAGAAGATCTGTTGAGTCAAGTAAAACCAAAATCATAGCGGTGGCCAGTGCCCCCTGACTGACTCTCATGCCAGTTTTGTTAAGGTCTTTATAGTTAGTGCCCTTCCAAATATCAACCACATTATAGAGTAGACTGGATGCTTTTTATATGGCACCAGGACTGGCAGGGTCACCAAATAACTTGCAAGACAAACAAGACAAAGATCCTTTGATAGGGGAGGGGCATTGGAGGAGACGATCTTTCAGCTGATGAAAGGTTAGAGTGTGACAAAGAGACAGAAATGAAACAGGGGTCTTGCTGTAGAGGAGATACATTGTTACCTGGTCAAAGAGAGAGAGAGAGGAGACATCTCTACATTGGAGGTTATCCATAAGATTAAGAAATGTAAAATGAATTTTCTACTTACAAAAGCCCTTTCATGTTGCTTATCAGAGAATGATCATTAAGTGATGCAGTAAAGATCCATATTGATAGAACCACTGATATAATTAATGAACAACAGTTTAATATGAAAGACAACAAGAAATGGATATTTGTACTACCTGAACATAAGTAAACAGATTTTTGAGATATTAATAAATCAAAGAGGCAGGATCAGTGCCCATGGATTTTTGTTGGCCCTCCCTGACTATTGAAATCAATGGTATTCACTTACAACTTTTGTAGGTCAACATCTGCAGGAGAAAAGTGGACCAAGGGTGGAGGGCAGAGGTCCACAGTTTAGTGATATAATGCTTAAGCAAGTATTTAACATAAGATCTTAAAGGCATTGAGGCATATTAGGGACAAGAAATGATGGATGCATCAAGTAGGATTTCATGACTGTGGTATTAGTATAAGCTTAGATTAACGAGAGAGGTTATTGTAGCCATAGTAGAAAATGCAGAGAGAAAAGATAGTGTATTTGTGAGAAAGCCATTGTAGAGCATTGCTGATTTTGCCAACCTGCAAAATGGTGTTCTTTCGGATGCAATTTAGGATGGATATTCAAATATTTGGTAGCAGTTACAGACAAGATAGATGAAAATATTCTTATGCGGGTTGCATCTAACATTTACAATACAACTGATTCAGAGTTGAAAAAGAAATCTACAGAGTTCCATTACATTTTGTGAAGTCATCACAAAAATTGACTGAGATTGTGAGGTCTAGCAGTTATAAAAATTGAGGGATTTAGCTTTAGCTGTGTGTTGAAATATGAGGAAAATGTGATAGAAATTTGGTGCTGTTGATGAGAGTAGGTATGTCATGGCATCATTGATAAATATTTTCAGGTGCTTTGCCCTTGGCAGCTGTGCTGATTGAGAAATGAAAGGTAGGTCTTCGACCTAACTGAGTGAGGTGCCAGAGTTGGTAGTTTAATAGAGTGAATAGCTGTTGAGACAAACACAGTGCAGCCAGAGGTCAAGTTTTAGATCCAAGCAAATAATTTAGAACTAAGACTATATGAAGGAAATTTGATAAAGAAAAGAAATCCATCATGATAACAATTGAAACAGAAGTTTCCAAAGAGAGTTACTAAGATACCCAAAAACAAGTTCAATTCTCATATAACCAGAAAACTCCAGCAAATTAAAATTAATTGAAAGTAAGCGACCAATAACTCAAATTCGAAATGTTAATTTTAAAAATTAGTAAAAATTTTAATAAATTATGTATTAAAACAAAAAATACATACAAAATTAAATCAAATCAAATACAGAAAATTAAATTATTGGTGCAGTAATGAGTGTTCAAACACAAAAGAAACAGAAAGATGTATAAGAAAGCATTATTCCTATAACTTCTAATTAGAAATGGAGATATATGCTGAATGATTTCATCATAAAAGCAGAAAAAATGCAACTATTTAGGCATGCAGTATTAACATAAATCAAAAATCTTGTATAAATTACTTTGAAAACAAAGACTAAATTTCAAATTTTCTAATTGAAATAAAACATTAACATTTGAAAAGATTTAAGTAACTTTAACACTTTGTTTTATTCAAATGTTAGACAATCAAACAAAAAATATCCAATTCTATTTTCCGACACTAGCTAGAACCAACATCATCCCCCACCACCACCACTCTCTCTCACCCTCTCTTACTACTTCATTAGTCATTCTTCAACAACTACACTGAAATCTATGCTTTGCTGATGAGGTTCTAATAAGACTGAATAAAGAACACTTGTATAAATACTTACTGTAATAATTAAAATAATACTACTTATTGACCAGTATGTTCTTTCTTTCTTCATCAAATAATTATTTCTCATTAAATCTTTAATGCCCACTACATTACATATGTTAACACTATCTTAAAACATTCAGTGACTATCATGAATTTAGATTACTTAGATTCTGTGAAGATATTCAAACACCTTTTTTTTCTTTTCATTTTGCTTATGCTTGTTTTCTGCTGTTCCTATCTTTTTCCTTCCGAAAACCCATTACCAATTTAAACAAGAGAACTGTACACACGAAAATTTCAAAGACAATAATCCTATCAAATAAATGCCTACATCCAATAAATGCCTATATCCAATTTTCTATGATGGAAATTAAAAACAGAAAGGAATAGAAAAAATGAACAAAGAAAATTATCAATGCCAGACCCGCCTGACTGGCTCCTGTGCTGGTGGCATGTAAAAAGCACCCACTACACGCTCAGAGTGGTCAGCACTAGGAAGGGCATCCAGCTGTAGAAACATTACCAGATCAGAATGGAGCCTGGTGCAGCCGCTGGCTCTCCAGGCCTCAGTCAAATTGTCCAACCCATGCTAGCATGGAAAGCGGACGTTAAACGATGATGATGATGATGATTATGATCAAGATTGACATCAAAAACTTACAACAAAATCTTCAAGAAGTCCTAAAACATCTACTCAAATAGCGTCTCACCTTATATGTCCGTACAAGCAGAGTTGTCTCCCTTGCAATCATTTCCGCCAATAACAGTAAAAGAGAACGACTAACTATTGTCACGAACCAAATGGAAAAAAATATATACTTTCCCTATCAGATGGAAGTTATTACTATCAAATTCCGTTTGAGAAATAATCTTATGTTTTATCTAACTTTCCAAGTCATTAATTAGATCGAATCTGGAAATAAATAGGCGTATAGATCTGCTAATGCAATTGATTACACTGGTCAACAAAATTAAATGTACTATACTCATTATGAATGCAAATCAACCTTTTTAGACTAATTTCTCATGCTGCTTTCATATTTCACTCCATTTGTATGCAGCACGTATCAGGTTTTCAGTAGATACATGCAAATATTTACATATTTGTATATATGAAATCATTAACGTAATAAATAAGGACAAATTATTTTTAGAAAGTAAATGAGTTTATTGAGTTGAAAATCATCTCTATCATTCTACAAAGAGTGAATACACAAAAAAAAGTAATTAATGGAACAATATAATCTAAATAATGACAGAAAGTGGATGAAATGCTTCACTACTGCTTAGAGTTCACAAAATGTTGCCAAGAGAAAGAAGATTCCTTTTCTTCACAGCAAAATAATTTATTTTACTTAACAATCTCTATATAATTTATTATTGGCCAATACTGAAAAATCATTAGTTTCTCTGGATTCTATAGGTTCACAAAGTTATGATAAAATCTCAGAAATAGTCACACAGTTTTAATAAGATCCCAATACTGTATTAATAAGACATCCCCCATCTGATCCTAAGTATATACAGTTGTAATGACATCCCACTACAAACAACATAGCTGAAGATATGATAGATAAGAAAGCAGAACTAGTTACTATTTAAGTAATAGCTACATCTAGTTGTGATAAAAGAAAAGAAAAAAACTACTGAGTTGAGCTCAAAAACCCAGCTTGAATCCTTGCTCAAAACCATTACACATCACTTAGGATTTATGCCTACAAGCCTAATCAAACTTTAAAGCTTAAATAAGTATAAACTCTGCAAAGCTACCTGGAGAAAAAAGGTTTTTGTAAAACTTCAAAATACTGCTGTAATTACAGAAGATTGTCATACATCTAACTAATACTTGGAATTTTAGTAATTAATTTTTATGAAATATCTATGCCAAATAAATGCATAAATCTTACCTGTATCCAACTGCAGAATAGTTCTCTCTGACATGGTAATCTTACCCATTTGACTGTTACTTGAAGTACGAATACTGAAAGACAAATTAAGATTACATTTTACCATCATAATAATCAATATCTCTAACTATTAATTCAATTTAAACCTAATATCAACTAAATAATCTCACAAAAATAAAGGAGCTTATCCCTCAATATGACCATTAAAACTAATTACTTTTCCATCACCCTATTAAAACCAATTCATTTCCCATCACCCTATTTGCTTTTACTGTTCTTTTTATATTACAATATTTTGTTGTTATTTTACATCCGTTTATCCATGTTATCTTTTTAAAATTTAGATATTTACATTGTACTACAAAGTAGTCCTCATCATCATGAAGCAGACATGCTTTTTTGACCAGAGATATCACAAAATGTGTACAATTAAAACAACTCTTGCTCATCACTAGTCAAGCATCTTAAATTATTCCATTGTAACAGGAAATATTTCCAAGAACATTATATTACACATATTTCATTGTAAAGAACACAACTCATGATTTTAATGAAGACAGTATTTTAGGAAGCTAAAATTTAAATCTTCCTCAAATCTCTAAGACATCATTAAGGATTTATATTCAGCTCTCACTGCATTCAGTTGGGACAGGTATCTGTTTATTCCAAGTGAAGCTGACAGGTTTATAAAAAAAGTAAGGGATGTGAAACATATAGATGAAAATTTTCAAAAAGAAACATGAAATAATGAGAGGAGAAAATTAAATAAATGTCACCTTGAATAAAGAACTGCAAAGAGCCACAGAAGCAAAGCAATAATACTCTGCCAATCGAATATACCTAGTTTGGCAAAGTCTCCTTGTTTGTTGGGACATTTCTCTTGTGGATTGCAGGCACAATCTATAAAAGAAACAAATAAATATCCACGTCAATTTCAGCGACTGTAAGTGATAAAATATCTAAGGGAGTTAATTCATTTTCGACGATCAAGTATATATTTCAAGGAATTTTTTCCCTTCCAAATGTATAAAATAGCACGGGTTAAATAGTGCAAGCAGAAAAAAAAAACTACATATAAGTTAAATGTTTATATCTACAAGGAAGTTTTATTAAATGGTTATCTACTAGGTGTCATTATTCTATATCCTAAGGCTGGTAGAAATGTTAGAGCATTGGAAAAAAAGCGCTGTGTACTATTTCTTTCAATTCATAACCTTCTGAGTTCAAATTTCACCAAAGTTGACTTTACCTTTCAGGGTCAATAAAATAAATGCCTGTTGAACAATGGGGTCGATATAATTTACTATCCTCCCTCACCTAAAATTGTTGGCCTTGTGTCAAAATTTGAAACTATTATTCAAATATCCAGATTGTACTAGAATGACTTCAATAGCTGAACCTTTCAGGCAAGAAGACAAAAGGACTGAGATATTTGGCACCCCACAGTACCCCACAACAGAAGTATTTAGACCGATCCTTCAGGTGGTGTAAAGCACTCGTGGTAGTGCCATGTAAAAGCGCCCATGCAGTGCCACATAAACGCATTCAACACACTGTAAAATGGTTGGCATTAGGAAGGCATCCAGCTGTAGAAACCATGCCGAATCAGATTGGAGTCTGGTGCAGCTCCACAACTTTGATCACACCATCCAACCCATGCCAGCATGGACAACAGATGCTAAATGATGATGGGATAGTCACACTGCATCCTTGCATGTCTCTCAGCTAAGGGACATTAGTATATGAAACATCAATGTTACATTGTACATATTTCAATGATATATAACAGATTTGCCCAAACAAAGTTAATTGTGACTACAACACAACTTCTAACTTGAATAAATTTGTAAAAAAAAATTGGCCACAATTGAGTGAATCAACCTAGTATCTAAAAGTAGTCATTTCATAAATTCTAAAGCAATGAAAGGGAAAGTCAATATATTTAAAATTTTAATTTGGAATGTTAAGGGCTAAAAACCAAATATTCTACCATTTCTGCCACATTAACACCCTAGTATCAAGAAAGAGCCTTTAAATGGTTACTCAGCCTGCTAGAAATAGCAGCGAGTTTCTTTCAAATTGTACACTAGTACAACCAGCTATCACTCAAAAGTAAATTTAGCTTGGTATCATGTACCATAATTTTGCTAATTGCTTTAATTGTATAATCATGAGCCATCTTTTAAAAAACAGACATGTTAGACACTCCAAATACACTATATTTGGAGGGAAATAGATGGTCATAGGCACAAATGTCTTTGGTTATATTTTACTTAATCCCTTCATTCCCTGTGGAACATAGATCATTGACGATTTTTCTCCACTGTTCTCAACATTGTGCTGTTCAGTTTTGAATTGTCATCCATGCTTCTGTAACTGTTTTTTTTTTTCTAGATAAGGGTGTTGGCCATACACAAACTCATTTTTATTTCTGGGAAGAGGTGGCTCATTAATCTGGCATCTAACCATTGACCTGCCCAGCATGGAAGTCTGCAACATGAATTGGACCTTGTTCTTCAGGTTAGATCTAAAATAAACTAGACCTACATAAACAAACCAATAAAAGGTAATAACAATAATCAAAATTAATAAATCTGTCTATATTATAGAAGTAAGACCACAAATTTGTGGGGAAGCAAAGCAGTTGGTTGAATGAGTAAATCATGAACAAGAAAACTGAAAGGTAAGTTTACCTGGATTGTTGGTCATGGCAGACCAAGTCAAATACATGGAGTAAAACGTGATGACTGATGCCTGAAGGAGACCAGATCTTGGTTGGACTGAAAATAATTGAGAAAGTATTAGCAATGCAGAATTTCAATGAAAGGTCTTTATCAAGCAAAACATATTGTAACGAAATAGAAACAAAGTGTAACATTTATAGATAAATACTTTTCTGAACTTTAATATATAAAAATAGTGCTCTCCTGAACAGCTTTTAACTAAGCTAGCTGAAACAAACTACAGAATATATAGTTGTGTACCACAGCATGGCTTGAAGTAGAGAGTTGTACATGTGACAAGAGGGATTGCTGAAAAATTCTCGGCTTTAAGGGAATTGCAAAAGGGCTGGTTGGCGGCTCAACCTTTCGAGTTCTTTTACAGGGTTTATAAAAACTGAAGGACCACTGCAATAAGTGTGTGAATCTGTGTGGGGAATATGTCGAATAAAATCATAATTAACTGATCCTCTTGTATTTTCTTTTACTCAAAGCCAGGAACATTTCAGCATGCTCTCATATATGGGAGCAATCCCTTATATATGTATGTCTGTGTGTGTGTGTATGCGTGTGTACATGCATACATACACACACACACAGATATGGCACAAGAAGCTTACTTTCCAGCCATATCATTTCAGACTCAATCTCACTGCATGGCACCATAGGCAACTGTCTTCTACTATAGCCCCAGACTGACCAAAGCCTGATGAGTGGATTTGGTAAACAGAAACTGAAAGAAGACAGTTGTGCATGTGTGTGTGTCCCCTCTTGATATCATGCACTGGCTATAAATGAATGTTACTATCATGCAAGTGATGTCACTCACTTTTAATCTTTCATAAAAACATCCAGCCACAGGGTTATACAACTTTGCTTCAAAATAGACAAGAGTTGGTAAAAGAAAGTAAGGAAAAGTAGATATTAAAATACAATAATGATGGTACACTCAAACATATTCTTTCATTCGTTTAATCATTGAAGCCAATAACAGTATTCTAAATCATGCAGGTCAGAAGCAAGTGGTATTCCAGAATGCAATCAATCCCACTGCATAATAGGTAAGGCATGTATCTTCCACTATAGCTCGTTGTTGACCAAACTCTTGAGAGGAAATATTATAGGTAGAAATAGAAAGAAGTCCATCACATAAACATGTTTGTGTGTGTGTATGCACATATGGATGTGTACACAACTGAGTAAATGTTTATAATCAGCCCTGAACTATGGCTACAAATGTTGACTTTACATTTATAGCTGAGCTGCAACCAGTGGCATTTGTTGACATTTCCTCTCAATAAATCATCTGCTAGTTCTGTGCTTTCAAACTCCTCTGGAATAAGAATAATCCTTTATTTGTAAAACATGTAAAACTTGGTAACATGAAAGCATCCAGTCATTAAAATCCTCCCCTTCTAAGCAATGCTAGCATAGGAAAACATACAAAATTGAGGAATCATTGGAGAGAAGCATGTGCAGAAAAACTTGGCACTTTTGGTTTAAAGACAGTAAAAACAAAGGTATGGAAGTACTCTTTCAACTACTAGTAAACCACAGAAGTAAAACTAAGTTCTAGTCAACTCCAACATTACATTACATTATATATACATATATACATACATTTCTCCCATACATAGCACACACTCATGTAGTCGCACCTGCTAATCCTGTCTCTACTCATCACACACAAACTCTCTACCTGAACTCTCTACCATTTTTTCATTCTGGACTTTTTTATTCGGAACTTTGCACTCTCCGGCTGCACCTCTCCTGCCCACAGATTACGCTGTACCTATCTACTGGAGATCGTTGCCAGTGCCCCTGGACTGGCTCTTGTGTGGGTGACGCATAAAATACACCATTTTGAGCGTGGCCGTTGCCAGTACCGCCTGACTGGCCTTCGTAGGATTTTCGAGCGAGATCG
>JAOPJW010004870.1:62276201-62297404 GCA_027122535.1 Octopus maya
TTTGTTTAGGATGGAGATCTTGCCAAGTAAGTCCCCACTTTCTATGGCCTAAAATCCTTTTGTCACAGTACTACCTGGAGTGACGTGTGGTCCAGAAGACAGGTTGCAATGGAATGCTGCTAGCTCCAATGTCATTAGAGTTGTGCTTTTCTAGCCAGTTCCTCTGGCATTGCCCTCTTCCACTAAGATCAATCGTTGGGTTCAGAGATCTAGCTACCTCTACTTAATCTACATTGGGGCCTTAATTTCATATGGTGAGGGACTAGGACAGCGCTCTTGTGCTCTTGGGTAAATCTTGTTTTTAGTTCTGATGAGTGCCCTTATAACCTCCTCCAAGACCCAGGAATCTGAACCAAAAGTGGAGCAGGTTTAGTCACTGACGACCCGACCATGACTGAGAAGAGTTGGGGTACATGGTTACTCTTTGTCTCCAAGAAGAGACCTCAGCACAGAATAGAAAAGCAAAGAATAGAAAAGTAGTAAAATATAGCCGGATATAAATATTTCTATTTTCAGACTTCTGTAAAATTTACTCTTCCATGTAAGTAACTTAATGTTGATTAGGTCTTGATTTTCAACTCTTTCTATATTTATAGAATCATTACTAAATTAAATTGTAATTCACTATGCTTTTGTTGTTTTGTTGTATATTCTTATCTGATGCTTGTCTAATTTTTTATAAGCTAACTTCTTTTTGTCAGAGCCATATTAAATTTGATATGTTTCTGTAAGCCAGTGAAATAGAAGTTGCAGTCATGGTGGTGGGAGGTACATTTATTTATTTTTTTTTTTCTACATGTCACAGTTGAATATATTTTTTAATTGGATGAATTGAATCTGAATATATGACCGAGTATTTTGACTTTGAATGTAGTTCAAATTTGTTTGTTTTATTGCCATTGTAGACAACATGACAATCTTTAAGTGAGCCGTTCTTTACAACAGATATTACTCGGGGCATTAAAAAGTTAACTAGAGATAAATATGAATATACAGTAGGAACAAAACTATCAGTCAATGGTTGATATTCTTTTTGCTAGTTTGTCATTTGACTGCGGCCATGCTGGAGCACTGCCTTTAGTCGAGCAAATTGACCCCAGGATTCTTTGTAAGCCTAGTACTTATTCTATCGGTCTCTTTTGCTGAACTGCTAAGTTACGGGGACGTAAACACACCATCTGTTGTCAAGCGATATTGGGGGGACAAACACAGACACACAAACATATACACACACATACATATGTATATATACATATATACGACAGGCTTCTTTCAGTTTCCATCTACCAAATCCTCTCACAAGGCTTTGGTCAGCCCAAGGCTATAGTAGAAGACACTTGCCTAAGATGCCATGTGGAACCATGTGGTTGGTAAGCAAGCTACTTACCACACAGCCATTCCTGCACCTATTTTCATTTTTCCAGAAAAATACTGTAGACAATTCCAGATACATTTTGATTTTATTCTGTATGTTTGTTGATCTGTGAAAATGAGATTGTTTATAAATTAAATAATTCATAAATTCAGTCAATCATATTCTTATAATTAATTGGAACTCTACTAGTTTAATACTAACTACTCTTGGCAACAAATTTGTTTCACCCAGGGCTCATCTGAGATAGCTAAGTGGATGACTGAAACCATCTCCCTAAACAAGTCACCTTATTCCTCACACAGCCAAAGCATATACCCTCAATACCTCTAAATAGTATGCACATAGTTGTGTTGCAATAGTGTAATAAAAGAACACTGCTTACAATTCCTTGAAGAAATCACCCATCACTGCAAAGCTTAGTTCAGATCTCCTTCCTACCACACCTCAACCAAGATGGTTTAACCAGCAGTACAACCTCAAAATAACCTCCATATTTGCTTCACCTCCATATTTGCTTCACTCAACAAAACTCTTCTCAAATTCCTCCTCCACATTCAATCTCATCCCATGTGTGAAAACTGCCCTAATCACTCCAACCCAACAAGATGACTGGTCTTGGTGTACTTTCATCACCTTCAAACAGTATACCCCGGAGTTGCTTCTTATACTCACCCAACTCATCAATTTCTGTATATTGGATTATAGTCCAATTTTTGGAAACCTGCTACAATGTGTGTTACTTGAATACATTTTCAATATATCTAAGACAATGAAAACAGTTGTTAATAATCATTACTTTCAATTTCTCTTGTTCCTTGGTGACTAGTAGTTTGAATTCTGTTGAACCGGAACTCAGACTGTGCCACTTATCAATGGTCCCTTCCTCTTGAGATTTGGTGAAAGTAATGTTGCATTTGACATTAAAGTTTTCTGTCATGTCTAACATGATAACTTTTTAACAAGGCTGACTACCTATTGTGTCTTTCACTTGAATTGGAAGCTTTCTGTTGGACTATACCATTTGGAACCATATTCCATAAGCCTCACTATACTCCAAGAATCAATAACGCCACCTGCTTTCTACTTTCTTTGTATTAATAACTTATTAGCTTGAGCATCAAATACGCCTATGCAGATGATACAACCATTCAATTCCCCTTAAGCTTTGGCATAAAGGTCTCTACATACAACCTAAACACCTCTCACTAAACATAAATTGAATCTATGAATTAACATGGAGAGAATCTTTTTGCAGCAGCATGGCAGACAATCTACTCTCATCAGTACAAACTCACCACCACACTTACCTTGGAAACAGTCTAGTTCAGTGCCCCTGGTTATAAGCAACATTCACCTTAAACTTTCAGTATTACTACTGACATTGCCTCACAATCTCTGATGATCTCTCATGGTGACCTTACAATTGTAACATTACAAGTTGATTTGCTAAAAAAATAAGATACCTTAATAGAACCTGAAAATTTATCAGCTCTAATCACTTGTTGATCTTTGAGACAGCTCAGATAATACTTAAACTGCAAGTATTGCACATCACATATCTGGATGGAATTGTGCTGCTACCATTTCATACTTTAATGTTCTAGATCACATCCAAAAGAAGGCTGATTAGCAACAGACTTTAATCACTTGCTTACAGATGCACATTTTCTTCTGTCATTTCTGCCTTTTCTATTGCAACTACAAACTACTACAATGAGTTCTTCTTTCTGCTTATCTGACACAGCTAACTGCATATCTTCATCATCACATAGCTTGGTGGTTAGGGTGTTGAACTTATGATCATAAGATTGTTGCTTCAATTCCTGGACTGGGCAACGTGTTGTGTTCTTGAGCAAAACACTTCGTTTCGCACTGTTCCAGTTCACTCAGCTGGCAAAAATGAGTAATCTTGCTACAGATCAGTGTCCCATCTAGGTGGGGAATTTATAGTCTATGGAAACTGAAAAACTTGCCCTTGTGGATCAGCTGACTCAAGAAGGCAACTTTACTTCCATCTCTCTTAATTTTCTCAGATCCCTGAGCTCTTTTTCCAGACCTTCCTCCCCAACGATAATGGTCCTCTGGAATTCCTTCCCCACCCACATTTCCCTACAATCCCCAACTTACAGGTGTTCAAACTGAAAGACAACTACAAAGTCACCAGTCTGGGAGTGTCTGCAAAAGTGATGACCACTGACTGAGCAGACTTATGATTAAAGGTGTTCTTGCCATGACCACCTCAACTTATTTTCAGGTGTAGTTTATCTATTGTTCTATATTATTTCTCTTTTTATGACAGTGTGATGTAATTTGATGGAAATTTGTCTGCTACTTCTAGTATACGGGCTCCCTTATTGGCTTCTGTAGCTGCATTTTCTTTTTTATTGGATTTTTGAGGTAATATGGAAATCCAAAATGATTTCATGCCAATGTAAATTAATATATCTAATTTTTTAATGTTATTTTTATTGTATCTTTCTAGTGTATTGTCCAGTCTTATTTGCAATGGCTGCAAGACAGTGACTACAATCCATTGTGTACACTTTGTAACAAAGGTTTAGCTGAAGATGACTCTGGTGATTGTGTCAGATTAGTTTGTTATGGTATGTATATGGTATTATTTTTATTTTGTTATTGTCATCATTATTCATTACATCCATTTTTTTCATGCTGGCATGGGTTAGATGAAATATGTTGTAACAGATTTTCTATGGCTGGATGCTCTTTCAGTTGCAGCTTCCAAACTGTTATTTTTCATTCCATTTGTCTGTAATGTGTTGTTGCTGCATTGACAGTTACACAATGTATTGAATACTATTATTTCATATACTAAAATTGCTTTGGCTATCATGCTGCATAGAATTATTTCTGATAATTTTATTTTATAAACATTTGTCAGATGTACATCTGCAACTCTAGTAGTTCTTTATTTTGTGCAGAAATCATGTGGCAAGTTTCTTGCAGGTTTAGTAAAAGTTTGCCAAAAAGACTTGAAGTAGCCCTAATATTATTCTGCAACATCACTGTTAGATAGTTCTGCAAATTCTGATATTTCCCCAACTTAAAGAAGCAAAAGTTTAAATTTGACTTGATGCTGGCAAAAAATGAAATGGAAGTGTGACTATTTTCAACTACATTGACAGAAATAACTTGTATTTAGCCTCATAAGTTAGAAATCCAACCATAATCTGTTTATTCTTAATTTTAAAATAAATCTTATATGTTGTGATTGATGAACAATAGTGTTATTGGTTACAGGTTGTCAATAGGCTACACACTATTTCATTGTATTATGGTGACAGTGTTGAGGAATTATTTTAATCATGGGTCTCTTTCAGATTTTCTCTACCAAATCAACTAAAAAGGCTTTGGTTGACCTGATGCTATAGTAAAAGATACTTGCCCAGGGCACTATCCTGTGAGACTCAGTCTGAAACCACATGACTGTATAACTAACTTCCTAACTTCACAGCCATGCCTGTACCTATATACATCACCAATATATATTACCAAATGACACACACATACGACAGGCTTCCACACCATCTCTGTCTGCCAATTTCACCTACAAGGAATTGATCAACCCAAAGATATGTTAGAAGATATTTCTCAAGATGTGTACTTGTCAATACTACTTTTGTTATGCAATCCAATAAAAAATAATTAAATGACGTCTATGAAACAGATTTTTTTTTTTTTTTTTTTTTTAGATGTTTTTCATTGGGATTGTTTAAATCAATACGCTTTAAAAATGCCTCCAAATACAGCACCAGCTGGCTACAGCTGTCCGACATGCAAACATGGTATTTTCCCTGCCAGTAATTTGATGTCACCTGTTGCTGAATCTCTAAGGCAGGTGCTAAAAACAGTAAACTGGGCCCGTGCTGGCCTTGGCCTCCCTTTGGTTAGTACAATGTATTTTTCATTATTGACAATTGCAATTGTTAACTGTTTCTTAAATGCTGTATTTCACTCTTTAATTGCTCAATGACATGCCAGTATATCAAAATAGTTTTAAGACATTTAAGACATGTAATGTTTCGTAATGAAGTTATCAAAGTTTACTATTGACAGTTTTCAAGATATATGAAATGAAAATCATTTGAAGTTATAAAGTGGAGTTTTTCAATGCTCCTGTCAACTTTTCTATGGTAGTGTTAGAGTAGCATTTTTGAAAATTCCTTTATTTGTGTGTATGTGTGTGCGTGCATATATGAGAAGTATAGAGACTGGTAGAAAAAGTGGATTTTGTATAACAATTTAGTAATGATACAACAATGACATATCAATTAGAAATAATTATAAAGCAGCTGTATAATAATTATTTTTAAAAAACTGTTTATTTATTTGTCAACAGATCAAGGAAGAAAGTCAGTCATCTGGCAAACACCTTTCTGAAAATGTGCATTCTTCCTCACCTCTGGCAATCCACTCTACCTCAGTGAATGCCCCAACAGTTCACAGTCCTACTGATGCAAAGAAGTCTAGTCCTCAGTATACTCGTCCAAGTGCGCAAGTTAGTCCTTACACTAGTACACCAACTCTTGCATCTTCATCAGCATCTACACATAGTATTATCAATCTGGATCCTGGCACAACAGCCAGAGGAGAAAAAGGACTTTTTACTAGTAAGTAATGATTTTTACATACTTTTCAGTAGTAGTTCAATATCTTCATCATAGTGTTCCGATGTAAGGTACATAACTCTGAAATACTTATATGCTAAATAAGTAATGTCATTGGAGTTTGGAAATAAAACTTATCAAATTACCCCCCCCCCCACCTCTTCCTGACACATCTTCACTCTATCTTCTCTCATCACTTGACACCAAGACATCCCCTTCATTCCGAAAGCGCGTTGGTTGTGGGTCTCGTTTTGCAAGTTACTTGATGATCTCACTTGTGTCAGTGCCACATAAAAAGCACCCAGTACACCTTATAAAGTGGTTGGTGTTAGGAAGAGCAACCAGCCATAGAAACTATACCAAAGCAGACTTTGGGGTTTGGCGCAGTCCTCTGGTTTATCAGCTCCTGTTGAACCATCCAACCCATACCAGCATGGAAAACAGACACTAAATGAGATTTGTGATAGCTAATGTTATCCAAGTTTGTTAAATATTTAAATAGAAATAACATGATGATACCTTTTGGTTTATTAACTCAAAAATTTGAATCATAGATTTTACAGGAATTTATTCATCTGTTTCATGCCCTTTTTCTGTGCTTGCATGAGTTGGGTGAATGTTATTTGAGACATTGTTTTACAACTGGATGCTCTTCTAGGCTTATTTATTTCACACAGCTTCAAAAGCATGAAGTACTTGGATGATTTGTTGACAGGAGAAACTGACTACACTACCACCTACTGCACTTTCATATGAGCATTTGCCAATGTAAACAAACATATACACAATTACACACACACACACACACACACACAACTTAGGTTGTGTTAACAACAAACAAGATGAGGACAAATATGTCAAATGTAAATAGTGTACATAATTCCATATCTCTTAAATACAGAACTGTATTTTTTCTTTTTCATTATTTAAGGTCCTAGAAAGTTATTTGACTCTACAAAAGACGATGTTTTCAATATGTCACATGACCATGACGAAGACAAATATAGAAGACGGCCTGCTCTCAGTTGGTTAGCAAGACTTTTTAAGTAAGTATTAATTTATTGTCATTAAAACTAAGAAGAGAATCAAATACAGTAAGCTGTCACTAGATCTCAGGATCAGAACTATATGGTATAAACTAACTGAATATCCATCCTTTTAAGTAAACTTATTGATGTAAATGTTTCTTAGTGTACTATTTAGCTTCAATCTCAAAACATTAACATTTTCAAATGATCTAGTATTTATTCTGTAGAAATATGTAGACTAAGGCTCAAAGAATGCTTCATGCTGTCCACTGATACAAACTCCAGTAGCATTTAAGTCATTACAAAATCCTCTACATGCTAGAAATAACCAAATCTTCCTCATACGAAGCCTTACCATTAAAATGTGACTGTAGATTTAGATACACTGAAAATAAAGATAGGGATGATCATAGTCGGAATGTCTTTGATTATAGGTCTGCTTGATTAGCATTGGTTAGGGTTAAACCTATTTCTCTTACACATTCAACCATTTTGCCTCTACTCATATTTTGGCCACACAAATACAACAGTCTCCTGTTGGCTCACCATACATGAAGATGTTGTAACGTACTATACTAGACAACACAAAACTAGATAGAAAAACATTAGTAGACTACAAATCTATACTTTACAGAATTCCCTACAAAGCATGATGGAACTAATATTCATAACACAGGAAAATGCTGAAATAAATACACAGACGACAAACACCAGTTGCCGACTAATGACATATGTATCTCAATGGTTACCATACATCAATCACATTGGATAATGGTGATCATAGGTCTGCTCAATCAGGGCTAACTTGAAGCTAAACAATGCCTTCAGCTCTGAGAAAGTAGCCCCATTTCCTTGTAAAAGGCGAAAGATAAGAAAGTAAGCTTTGTTAGAAAATCAAGATAGCTGAAAGAGGACCTGGGGCATCTAGACAGCCCAAGATTTAAAAAGTAAGAAAAGTTGCCATTCATACTAACTTTGAAAAAAAGCTGATAAAAAATTGTAAATATATAATGTATATTGGTCAGACAGTTGTAATATAATTCTGCTGACATATAAGCCTTAAGTTCAAGTTCTGCCACAAGTTTTGTGCTTTGGGGCTTAAGTACATAGTCTCAGTTTGCTGTTCTGAAAATGTTAGTTCTTTCTCCCCATCGTTAAGAGATAAAAATGAAAGCTATCAAAGTTGATTTCTAGTTCTTGCAAATATTTTAATTTATTATTGAAAAACAAAATGATAATGACATTAGATGGAATACCAGTCAAGTCTTCCTCAAAACACACTTTCCTGTCTGAAAAAAAAAAGTGGGCAGTGGTGAACATATTAACTATATTTTCACTATGTCACTGACCATGATGAAGACAAATATAGAAGACAGACTGCTCTCATTTGGTTAGTGGAACTTTATAAGTAGATATTATTGGTTTTGTCACCAACTAACAAGAGCCCAAGATTTGCAGATTTCCAGTATATATTTCACCTGGCTTGAGAGCACTCAAACTGGCCCAAACCTATAATTCATTATGGGAAGAATGGAGCATAAACTTAGTTGTTAGTTAACCCCTGGTCAGCTCTGATCAAGTGCACCAATGATCAAAATTGTTCCAGCCTTGACCATCCCATCTTTTATTCAAACAGAATATTCTAGGGTTACATTGTCTAATGTGTTCCATTCTTTAAGAATGTAGAGTGATTTGATGATTTGTAGCAGGTCAAGTGATTATGTAGAGGTTCTCTCTCCTTGGTTTGGATTGGAGTTGTTAGTAATAAGAAGTGCATTTAGTTATAGTCATAATTTGATAAAAAAATACTTGAGCTAAAAATAAGTTTAGCTGGCATAGAAAACTGAATAATGTACATTAGCAGTAAGATATATGATGATTTGGATGTGTTGTGATCATAGTAAATAATTGATGATGACTCACAAATAATGAGACAATAGTAGATATTAAATTGGTGTTAAGGAAGGATTATTTTCATGATAAAATTGTTGGAAGTATTAAATATTTTCTTTTTAATTCACCATCTTTTTTTCTAGAACTAACGACTCTTATCGAACAAAAGACCCCAATGCAACAATGAAAAAATTTCTTGTTGTTCTTGTTATTGGTTTGATTGGCTTTATAACTGTGGTTATGGTCTTCTCACATCTTGGCCACATGGCAACCCAAGATGATCCTGCTTTCAATCCACTGGCAAATCCAAACATCCATGTTAAGGACCAACAGATACCCAATGAAGAAATTATACAGCAGAAAGTGAAACAATTTCAGTGATCTTATCAAAGATGGTATTAGTCAATTGGCATTTTTGTTTCCTGGTAAAATATCTTATAACTTAACATAACAGCTGTCTTGCATCAGAATAATACATAGCTCCCTGCTTTATGACAAAATTCTTGAAGGAACCAAAACTGTTTAGTATTTCTTTGGAGTCATTGTTTGACATTTTAAAGAAATTTACTTCATGTCATTAAATAACACATTTACTGTAAACTTGGAGAAAAAAAAACAAAACAAATATTTTGTCTGTCTTTAAAGTTTAAATGGACATTGTTTTCTTCAGTGATGCTAAACTGCATGGATATGCACCTTTTTTAATCTAACTGCAGAGAAGTTTGCAGTGAGTTACACTGTGATTGATTGTTAAAACTGCATTTAGTGCAGTCACTAAACTTGGGAACAAAGGGTATCTCTCTTCAACAAATCAAACACAAACATTTTTTTGATGTCAGTAAACTAAAACTTTTAGGTAAAAGCATCAAAACACTCTACGTTTATTCCAATATGACAATAGAAACAATCAGGTGTCTCTGTGATAAACATAGCATCAATATTGTTTACTTGGGAACTTTTTTTGTGTGTGTGTTAATTTTTGTAAAAAATTTTGCTTTCTACAATATGTAACTGAAATTTGCAGACATGTTTTGTATTTCCATGGCATCATAAATTATATATCTGGATAGATTTCAGCAAGCTTAGTCAACAGTTTGGCTTTGCTTTTTGTTTGTGACTTTTTATTTAATGTAGATCACTAAGACTCTTGAGAAAGACATAAATATCATAACTCTCACTCTCTCTTTCTCTTTCACAGACACAGTCTAAGGCTAGTCATTGATTCAATCATATATATGTGTGATGTAATTAAGATTCTGATCAGTCAGCTAGCATAGGCTTATTGTCTCAGATTTTAATTATAGAAGCAGTAGATTATAGGCATTTCTAACTATTTTCTAATGCCATTAGTAATAATTACATGCATACCATAATCTCTCTGTTCCAAGTTTAGTATATGTATGTTGAAGTAAGTTAATAACAATGAAGGTTCAGTTTCTATTCAAAAGAAAAATAAACATTCTTCTTTATTTTGCTGTGTCTTTCAAATACACATTGAAGATATTTTGATGTTTCCTACAAAAATATATTTTCCATTAAGAAAAAGACTGATTTGAAGATATTGCTATTTTATCTATATCTTTTCTTCATTGTTGTGTTTGCCTAATGAAAATATCTCATTTTTCATTAAGTAATTTTCTTGGTAACCTCAAGAAAATATATATCATTAATACAGAATTCGTTATGATATTGTGTTGTTGCTTAGTTACCTATAATTAAACTGGAAATTACCTTCTGATAAGAAGTTAGAAAATATTTATTGACCAGATTACACATTTTAAAGAACTTTTTCACAATTTTCAGGACCAATAAGTTATTTGTGACTTTGGAAATCTAAGATTATTTCATATCATCATCATCTTTATTAGTATCTATTACAATAGTTTTATTTGTTAACTTGATTTAGATCTATTAGCACATAAAATCGAAACTTCTAAAAACAAAAAGAAAAATGCCAGTAAAAATTATCATTGCTTGTTACTTCTCGTCGTAAATTTGTGTTTTCCTGATGGAATACTTTGGGACACTAAAAATGTTAACAATCATGCTTTGTCATAAAGTTTTCAGATTTTAATTTATTTTTTAATGATTTGGTCAGAAGAGGAATTACAGGTGATGGAAGGAGAGGAGGAAGTTATCTTCACACAGAAAAATTGGGCTGGATGCTTTCAACTGAGTTGACTCCTAATGACAACCGAATATCATGTAGTGGTATAAACCAAACGGCAGGTTAATCCTATCATCCAAGAACTGGGGTGTTTACTCTGATAGGCTTCCACACGGTTTCCTTCTATCAAACTTCAGTCATAAGGCTTTGGTCAAACTAAGGCTGCAGTAGAAGATATTTGCCCAAAGGGCCACCCAGACGCATTGATTCTGAACCCATGTAGTTACAAAGCAAACTAATTAATCACAAAGCCATCCGATTATGATAAATAGATCTTTTTAGCACTTCTAACTTAAAATTAACAAAACTACAGATAAAACTGTACAGTGATTTGCAATTACTTTCCTTTGGCGGGGAAAATGTTTTAAAAACTTTACCCATCATAAATTGACAATATAATTATCTTCCTTTATCAAACAAAATGCTTTGAGGGACTAAGTTAACTGTTTACAGCTAATAAATTAGAAGGCCCTTTCAGATTATTTCTCATCAAATATTTATTATGTCTATTTATGTAGTTTCATTTTAGTTTGTTTGATGCCTCCAAAGTTTGTTAACCCTTAATCTGTGTGATTGGTTTTCATTTAAATCTAATTGAATTGAAATATGTTTCTTTTTTATCAGGCAAGTATGTGCCCTTCTTTGTCTCTTTAGCACATGGTAGATCCTTTAATGAAGTTTAGTCCATAGATGTTACCCTGTCTGAGCTTTGATCCAATCATAGTAATGATTATTGGAAGAATGTTATTGTTACTCTGTAAATGTTGTGTTATCATAACCACAGTGTATAAATCGGTGGTTTTCAATTTATATTCAAGTATACCCATTCCATCACTACCCAGATCGTATTTAATTCGTAGTGTACTCTAATATTTTCATTGGAATATTTAAAACGTTCTATTGACATGTTGACTTTATTCCAAGTCTTGAAACTCCTATAGGTACTAAAGGTGCTCTCCTGGTTGAAAAACAATGGTATTTCAGTATAAGGAGACAGTTTTTAAAGTGAAATTTATCATGACATCATAGGCAGAGCAAAAAATTGCAATATTTTTGTTTGCAAAACATTTTTTATGTATTCATTTTTAAAATTTATTTATTTGCTAAATTGACTGTTTTTTTTTTTTTTTATAATTCTAGTTCTAATCTTTCATTAGAATTTGACTTTTTAATTTTTGTTACCCATCTATTCTGAGTAATGAAGTGAGATCATTGACATGTTCATAGTGAAAACCCTCAAATCTTGCTGGCTTAGTACATTTACTTTATTGTAAATAGATATCCATTGCTAAATGCAATGAGTTCAAATCTCTCTGTAAGTTTGGAGAAAGAAATGGAAACACACTCAATTGTATCATCTTCTGTAAACTCCTGCAAGTGAAGCATCCAAAGATTACTTTTTGAAGTTTAATCCACTTATTGTTTAAAGAATCACATAAATGTTTATCATCGTCATTATCATTGTCATATGCCATACTCAGCTCCAAAGTTGGTGACCACATTCCTTCAGTGTAATGGCATGAAAGTGGTTGTGTTGCTGAAAAGAAATACCGTGAGTGATCCTTTGTCTCCCTACAACACAGTGCAAACATTTTGAAAGAGAGGAATTTATCCCAGTACTTGACTTATACTTTATTTTATCAAAGGACAAGAGGCAAAGTTGACCACTGTGGGAATATATGTTAATAAAATTATAATTGTTCAAACTAATTAACTTGCATGTTTAAAGATAAAACAAAACTTCAGTATATACATTTACACCACCCTACTTAACTGTAAATATTAAAAAAAAATTTGTCTTTAAATATGAGGTTAAACAATTATAATCAGGCATTTAACACCATAAATGCTGTCATAGGGAATGTTCCTAGGAATAAAAACATACCACACATTTACCCATATTATATAGATATATATATATTTATATATAGTGACCAGGATATTTAAGTGCAGTGAATGAAAAACAACAAATTTACTGTATGTACATTTGATATTGGAGATAATTAAGAGCTTGTGCATAAAAAGTAAACAGCAAAATATTTAAGTTCACCATTTTCTGTTTATATATTTATTTAAAAGTTTTATCTGTAGATCTTTAACTAGTTTTCCTTTCATATATTCGGATTATTTTTCTCTCATTGATATAATTTCTCCTTAAGATATTTTATCACTGATTGAGATTTAATTATATATACATTTACATATTTATTTGCATTAAATATTCATGGAAAACAAGTATCTTTCTGTTGTATTTGAAACAATTTAATCCATGTTCTGACAGTGTTTTCATTTCAGTTCCTTCCATATATTAAGATGTTTTAATTCTAGATGTTTGAAGCTAGATATTTGTAAATCCTTAAACTACTAATAAATTTAATTTATTACTTTCAACAATTGATGTTTAATTATTTCCATTTCATAACTAATATATATTGTACATAACTGATGCAGTTCTTAAATTTTATTTTTACTCAGATCTTTTATCCACCTTTCTAGCCAAGTGAGATCAAAACACTTGATGTTCAGTTTAGGTTACTGTATGTTAATGTAGGCAAAACAAGAGGGGTTATGGGAAGTATGGCAGGGTTAGTAAATTGACAAGATTCTAATCTAAGAAGTAGATAGAGCTGAAGGGCAGACAACTTAGCTCTGACTTTCTTGTGCCAGTTTACTCAAATAATTTGCACAACTTTGTTTTTATCAAAGTTCTCAAGAGCCAGACAACTGGTGAATGCTAGTTAATACTTCAAGATTTGGCTACTGAACCCATAGTTGTTGTAACTAAAGAGGTAAAGAAACTCGGGATGTAAAAGTATTTGTTAATGATTGTCTTTTCATCTTTGAAACATCAAAGAGCAACAGTTGGTGAGGTAAGAGAGGTCTTTAAGAACATTACTTCTTTAGAATGCCACTGTAGATGAAGAAACATTGAAATGTATGGTAAAACGAGAATTAGCTGTGAAGCATATTGTTTTATGACAGAGAAAGAAACTGTCAGATGTTTTGTTAGGTTGGAATGATTGAAGATTTTGCACTTAATGATTGTATGTGATTGTGAAAGTAGATTCTGAGAGAAGTCATGTTGAGGATGTGCAGTGTGGAATTGGGGAACAGTAGGCAGCAAATGTGGCAACATTTACAGCTGGCATGATACAGTGCTTTCTTAGTTGAGGTATGGTATACATAAGGGTTGCCAATGATTCACAGACTGCACTCCTGTTAATCATGTATTGCTAATTTCAATTATTTATTCTGTATAACATTTATTGGCATTAGGAAGGACATTCAGCTGTAGAAGCCAAGCCAAACAAGACTATGATCAGAATAGTTTTTCACCATGTTGCAGTTTATCTAGTCATCAAGAATAGGGGGTCATATTGATTTCTAACATAGACACAAGATCATAGATTTTGTAGTAGTAGTAGTAGTAGTAGTGTAGTTGGCCATATCGATCACTATTTGATTGCTGTTTATTTTATCAATCTTCTGAAGATGAAAAGTAAAACTGACCTTGATGAAATTTGAACTTAGAACAGGGGATTAGACACCGCAAGGTATTTTGGCCACCATTCTGCTGGTTCTGCCATTCTGCTACATCTGCTGTTGTTACTTGTGACAGACTAGTATCCTTGTTACTTGTGACAGACTAGATTTCTGATCTATTCTCATATCATTAACTAGAGTTAAGTATAGGCTTTCAAAATCTATCTACAATGAATGAACCATGATGACTTTCTTGACTTGTGCTTTGTTTATCATTGAATTTTCATGGGAAAAATATAAAGGTGGTTTCTAGCTCCTTTCTTTTGGGTATTTTTTGCCAGACACCCTCCTGTCTGCTAGAAACAGATAGGTTCGCTATATTTACCTGATTGCTCAGAAGACAGTTAACTGAAACATGAACTGCAAAGTATTTTATCCAATCCACTAACGATTTCACTAACTCACCATTATCATCATCATCATCAATTCTGTATCTGCTTTTCTATGCTTGCATAGTTTGGTGTGTCCTCTCCAACACTGTGTCAGAGACCTGCTGCATTACTTGAGGTTCAGTATCCTGAGATCAGAATTTGCCATGTCTGTTTACAACTTCCTCAGTTACGTTGTTTCCTCCAATGTGCAACTAGTATTTCTTTAACCAACTACTGCCAATTTATGTTTTACTTGTTCATACTAATGCAGTTGTCTCTCTTGTACACCACATTTAATTCCTCTTACACTTAGTTTTTCTATCATCTCATTTGTTCCCCTTCATTCATGCATACTAACATTATACATCCATTGGATCATATTTGCATCATTTCTTTTCAACCTTTACAAATTTCTCTGCATTTGGTATCTACATTTCACTACTATGTTGCATCACACTTCCTTACAAGCATCATGCAAGTTATCCTTTTGATTAAA
Organism: Octopus maya; assembly: GCA_027122535.1. NCBI lineage: Eukaryota > Metazoa > Mollusca > Cephalopoda > Octopoda > Octopodidae > Octopus > Octopus maya. Next base: position 62,291,700 of record JAOPJW010004870.1, read on the forward strand.
AAAAGAAGCCCCTTGTTGTCAGCAGAAGTAATTCCTGATATTCTTTGAAAATATCTCTGGTCATGGAAAAATATTAACTTATCTGGAAACAGTTATGGATTGGCAACAAGAAAAACATCCTGTTGTAAAAAATCTGCTTAAAAAAACTGTCTGATCCATGCAAACACAGAAAGGTGGATGTTAAAATGATGACAATGTATCTCTTTGGTAGAGAACTATCAGGATTGGTACAGTGGCTTATATTATGTCTTGTAGTTAATTACATCATTTAACATACTGAATTTGAATCCTACCAAAGTTTACTTTGGTTTCATCCCCTTGGAGGTTGATAAAGTAAGTACAAGTCAGTTACTAAGGCTAGTATAATTAACTTTATCCCCAATTGATTATATAAAGCTGTACAGAGCTATTACTTCTGTTGGTAAAAAAAGGATTTCTAAGTGATGCTTGTGTTCAAACTGAAATGCTGCACAGTAGTGAGATATGGGTGGTGAATGCAGAGGCTCTGCAAAAAATTTTAAAAAAGATTTAAAAAAAAAAATGAATTGGATGTGCAAATGTTTTGAGAGAAAAGTTGGACATAAAGGAATCAGAAGTAGTGTGCAAGAGCAGTTTGGGTATGTGATACATATGAATGAGGATAACTGTATAAAGTGTTGATTGCTTATAGTAGATGGAACCTGTGAAAGAGGAAGATATGGGATGAAGTAGTGAAGGCTGATCTCAGGAATTTTATTTTCATGGAGATAATAAAGAAATGAGTTGCACTATGTGGTGCTTGAGAAAACCCACTCTGCTACAGTAGTATAGTGTAACTGAGTTTTTCAAAGCATAATTTATATACACACTGCTTGGTCCCATTCCTTACCCATTGTCCCTGCCAGGTCTACAACTGCTGCTTCTTCCCCATTGACAAGTGGATCTCTTCTTTCAGCTATACACTATTGATATTCACAGCATTCTTACTGTCAGCCACCCTCACTCTTGTTTACATTCATCCCACATTCTCCCCTACTCACTTGCAGATTTAACCCTACTCCTTGTCTTGTTACCACTCAGCCTGCGATTACTTTCCTATCTACAGTATTATTCTGCTGCTTTCAGTTATGAAAGCAGAACCTGTTGTACACCATATATTGCCATTTCTGTCCTACCAGCCACCACTCCCTATCTTATATGCAACACCCTATCAACAAACATCCCAAGATATTTTTCCCCAATCAAAATCACTACATTCATTCCCTACATACATGTAAATACCTTCGTGATTACAACCATTTGTCACTCTCCCACATTCTTGCAACTTCCTTGATTCATCTGCATTCCTGCTTTCATGTTCACATTCTTAGATATACCACCTTGAGGGTACATTCTGGCACCTCCTTGCCAGATCCCTAATCTAAAATTCAAATAAGAAATCAAGTTAGTTCAGGTGAATTCAACATACTGCTGAAATTGGAAAGAAAGGTAAAATCTGAATAGTGAACTTCCTTGTAAATACTATATTTGTCCTAAAAGCAAAATCTAAAGGCCAGCCCAACCTCTCTCACATGTCAGGCAGGTCACACACATGCCACTAGGTCACTCTACCACCATCCTATAGTGTATAATTGTCAAGAGCTTAAAACAGCTTAAATATTGATATGCAATATAACACATAATTGTCAACAGCTTAACATACTTAAATGGTATAAACAGTATACCTTGTATGGCTGCAGGATATAGTTATAACAAGACATAAACAGTTTTGACTGTTGCTTATTGTACTCTTCAGAGTTTTTTTATATATATAAATATATATATATATATCATGACTGTTATATTTATGAAAAGGTGTATTTTATTTTGGTTGCCCAGCCACCAAAGTAATACTGGCAGGCTGACATAGTGAATTATCCCCCTTTACGAGATTTACTGTATGCTGATACGTAATATGGGGTCACCAAATGTCTTCTCCAAGTATAAGATATCTGTCTCTATTCCTCTGTTATGCTGTAACCTCTCAACCAGCACAAAAGCCTCGGCCCTCAATAGCACACTCTCTCCCAGCTGTGGTGGGGTCTTTGTCTTGCAAGTTACTTGGCAACACTTGTGCTGCTGGGTCATATAAAGCACTCAGTTCACTCTGTAAAGTGGTTGGCATTAAGAAGGGCATCCAACCATAGAAACCATGCCAAAACAGAGCCTGGTGCAGTTGGTCTGTCTTGCCAGCTCCTGTTTTTACCATCCAACTCATGCCAGCATAGAAGGCAAATGTTAAGTTGTGACTCTTACACAAGATTTGTGCAGTCAAAACATCTGAGATTTTCATGAATAGCACTTAACTCTCATCCCTTGAGTCACTATGTAACTTCTGCTGATTAAAAGCAAAAAAAATACATATAGTTTTGACAATCACTTTATGCTTGCATAGGGTGGATGGAATTTATTGAAGCAGATTTTCTACAGCTGGATACCCTTCCTATCACCAACCTTCACCTGTTCCCAAGCTAAGTAATATTTCCTGATAGCTAGATATGTTTTCTGTATTATATTGAAAATGAATGACACTGCTTGTATGATAGTCATACTAATTTACAATCACCTGATATCACAATAAGGACACATACACACAAACAAACATGCACATATGTGCACATGCACACACTCTGTGGATAAACTGGGTATAAAACTCTGTAATAAACTATATATATTTGTGTGTGTATGTACACATATATGTAGAGATTGGTTTTTAAGTCTGGATATTTTCAGTCATTTTATTTAACTACATTGATAACATTTTCAACATAGTTTCTTCCATTAGTGATGTAAAGTTTGAAGTGCTTTGTGAGATTCACATGAATCTGATGCAGTAACTCTGTATTTCCATCAATTTGAGAACATTCATTCATGATAGGTTCCTTCAGATGATCCAGACCTCATCATCCCTGTGCATGGCTATGTGATTAAAAAGCTCATGTCCCAACCATGTGGTTTCAGGTTCATTCCCATTGTAAGCCACCTGCGGTATGTTTCTTCTCCTAATGTCACCACTGGCCAAAACTTTGTGAGTGGATTTAGATGACAGAAACTGAAAGAAGTTCATTGAATATGTGTGTGATGGTTGTAAACAAGTGTCACAATCATACAATGTTGTTGGTTTCTAGACCTGTGAAAAACATGTCTGGCCATGGTGAATTTTTACTTTACTTGGAAACAAACGGTTGGCAACAGTATATCCAGCCATAGAAAATACATTTTGACAAAGTCCATCTGACCCATGCAAGCATGGAAAAGTGAACATTAAAACTATGATGAGCATAATTGTGAAATGTTTCTATAAACTGGTTCACTTTGTAAAAATTATAAGCACAAGTTTCATCTGTTAAAATTTAAGGAAGGTTGATGACTGGAATTTTTCCAAATTAAATATACTTACATCACTAAAGTAACAAGGTTTCAAATTTCAGAAGAACTGCATAGGAATTCAGGTCTTTCACATTTAACTGCAGTACTACATGGAAAAGTGCATAAACAAACATACACATCAGGAGTACATTTAATCTCTCATTTTAACTTGTTTGAGGCAATGGAATGCAGCCAGGCTTGAAGCAATGCACTGAAGGATACAATTAAACAAACTGACCCCTTATTTTTAAGCCTGGTATTTATTTTGCCAAAATGTTAACTTATGGGGATGTAACCAAACCAACACTTGTTGTCAAGCAGTGATGTTGGATGAACACAGACACACATACATAGCTATATGACAGGCTTCTTTCAGTTTCGGGCTACCAAATCCACTTACAGAGCTTTGGTTGGCCTGGGGCTATAAAAGACACTTGCCCAAGGTTGCCATGCAGTGGGACTAAACATGAAACCATGTGGTTAGGAAGAAGACTTTGTAGCACATAACTGATGAAGTCTGTGATTGTACTTTTTACTAAGTTGACCAGTTTGCAGAAGGACATAGTGTTCCAGTGGTATATTTATATATATCTTTTTTTTTTTTTATTCTGTTGACTACTTAATAAAGCTCTAAATATTAGTTTATTAGCATTGTCTTAGAGTCCTACCTCAGAAAGCATTTCTTACTGTATTTTGAAAAATTGTGTGTATGCACAAAGAGTTTCTGAACCCAAGTAAATCTTAAAAAGGAAATTGGGGAAAGACGTTTTTCTTCTTTCTCTAAGAAACTTATTTAAAATTGAAAACAATTAACAAAATTGTCTTACAAATCATTTATTAATAAATTTCGCAGGGCAGGGATTAATTAAAACACTTCTGCAACATTGACATTTCTGCAACTGAAACAGTATGAAGATGTGTAATGAGTAACATAACTATAAAGAACTGACTCAAAATAACAAGTGGAAACCCTTATTGACATAAATAACAGCTGTGTGCAGAGAGTTTCGAGAAAACCTCATATAGCACTTGTTTGGTTTTATATGTAGTTCTTGTCTCTTTGCAATTTTACTGCTGGCATTAAGACTGAAATAATGACCATCAGTTTTACTCTTATGAAGAATATTTCAAATTGGCAATTTCAGTAAGTTGTTAGCTCAGTTAATCTGTAATCTGTTTAGTAACTTGGAACAGATTACAAACTGGAGCAGAGGAGGGTCAATAACTGTAACAGATTATAGATCATGGAATCACTAACTAATCTATAATCTAAAATAGATGATGGTAGTTTGGATGAATCCAAAATACTATTGAGAGAGAGAGAGAGATTCTGAATTAAGAACACCTTAAACAGTCTCCAATAGTTTAGAAAAAATGGTTACTAAACAATCTTTCAGACACATTACTGAGGAACTGTTGCAAACTGTTGTTTACATTGCACCAAACATTATCATGTCTGCAAATTATGAGTAACAAATTTCCAACACTATTTGTTAAAGTATCTTTCTTCCAAGAGAGAAGTCAAGAATACTTGAGGTGGGGTGATACTAGTTTATTAGTTTATGGGCAATTCTCTCTCTCTCTTTGAGATATGCTTAACAGATTTATTACTTTCTTATTCAGTCATGAATTTGTGTATATGTGTGTGTGTGTGAGAGAGAGAGAGAGAGAGTGCACACACAGGAAATGAAATAATTTTATGGTGAAAGAGGTAGGAGGGGTTCAAAACCTTTTAAAGACCAAGATTTCAACTAATTTGGGTTTCATTCAGCTTTAGTGCTGCTAAAACACTTGTATGGAATTAATTCATATATTCCATAATTTTATACACACACACACACATATATTTATACACATTCAATTTATATATGTTCAATGTAGTATATATGTAAGCATGACTAAAAGCAAAGAAAGATTAAATACAAATAGATGAGAAGCAACAAAACAAATGGAAGAAAAAATAAACTTATGAAGATAGACTGAAATGTGTATGTGTGTATATGTGAATCCAATGAATTTTTTTTTTGTTGTTGTTTTATTCCAAGTGTTGGTTCTTTCTTGTGATGTCCTTTGTTTGATTGGTTAATATAAAGAAAACCAAATGGAAAAGTATAAAATATTGAATAAAAGGCATCAACTGAAAACAGACATTGGTTTTAAGCTAAAAAAAGTTTATCAAAATGCAAACACACATACACACACATGTAATTGCATACACACACATATACACATTCACTCATGCATGTATGCATCCACATATATACATACACACAAAATAAAAATATAAGGAACTCCTCCCCCAAAAAAGTTAATGCACC
>JAOPJW010004870.1:62398399-62412975 GCA_027122535.1 Octopus maya
CACTGGCAACGATAACGATCTCACTTGGCTTGCCGGGTCTTCTCACGCACAGCACATTTCCAAAGGTCTCGGTCAGTCCAATAATCATATTCCACTTCTGTAAATTTTAAAATATGTAAAACTCAGGCAGCCTGGTATTGTCATAAAGTGGCAACTGCCATGTTTGACCACCAATGATTTTGGTGCTCAACTATGTTTTATGTATTTTTAAAATGCTGACAGTATGAAAGAATAGCAACTGTTTCTTCTGGTCACAGAGAGGATATTTAACAGTTTCTTTTTGGTAGATCATCATACAAATACCAAATCTTCTAAAGTTCAAGTTGTGTGAGCATGAATGAAGATACTGTCTTTTGTTTCATTTCAAAATTGAATCCTATTTAGTCCTGATTATGAATTATTAATGCATGCAAAGTCATTCTTGTTTGTACTCTTCAATCAAGCTATGTATTCATGCAACTTTCTTCCAATTTTTTTCTTCATTTTCCTGACTGCAGAGAGCCAACAAAAATGCTTTCCAATCTTTTGTACAAAATTACACTAAGGTACATAATGTCTCATTTGAACTTATACAAATGAGGTTTTCATAAATAGGATGTCTAATAAAACACATATTTTAACTCAACACACCAATGTAAAAAGTGTCCTCTTGATCTATTTTGTCAAAGAAAACAACCAAATCTGCCTCAGAGCACACCCTACCATGTAATCCTAGGTATACTATGCCTAAAAATAAAACAAAATGAATGCTAGAACTTTTGATTAAGTCTTCATGACCATAACTAGCCTAGAACTAAACAATAACAGTGTCAACTAAACAATTCTGAATGGCCCATTGCCAAAGAACTTTATCCAGCTTTAATCATAATGTGCCTTACTTTGCTATTGAGTAACATTCTGCCATTTGATATACAATAAGCTAAAACAGAAAAGAGTAAACTTCTAAATGATAAAATTTATTAAAACAATAGTAAATAACTCAATATATTGGAAAACAAGTTATAACTGAGAAGAAGAAAAATTCTGAATTCCTAACTTCTCCCAACCCAATTTTTAAAAATACTTTGACTTTCAAGTTTAGTTGAAATTTATATTGCCAAAATTTAACAAGAACCTCTGTGTAGTCACTTGACCAGCTACAAATAGTCAATCTTTTTCAGACTAACACTAACTTGAAAAGAGAAAAATATAGTTCTAAAACAGTATGTCAGAACAGAAGACAGGGTAATTATGGTTGTCAACATGCAGATGGGAAAAAAAAGTATGACAATGCAAAACAGACAGTTTGAATGTTGATAAGTAGCATCGAAGTGCAAGATATATACACATACAATACAATATAATGTGCAAAACACCAAAATCTCATCTAAATCTGCTCTAAATTCTAACACACACAAAGTACTACTGTTTTTATATTAAAATCTCCAGCTGTAACACCGATCTGGTTCTAACTACAGTAACTCCACTCCAGACATTTCCTAATCTACATATAGCCACCAGAACCTCCACCCAGTTTTACCAAACAAAACCCATCTCTATTCCTCATCATTTCTATTATAACTCACTTTCAAACCCTGCATTAACCATTTTTCACAATCCTTGTTTCCTAGAGCACTAATCCTCTGATATCCCTCTCAGTTGCCCATGTCAACTGACATGTTCAAGCTGAACATCAACAGTATCAAACTGTAATAAGGAGGCAGAACTGCAAAAGTTATGGGCACTCCATTTCTGATTAAACCTTAAACCATCCCCTAAATTTCTCATAATCGTCTTCCTATCACAGTCATCACAAGGACCAAAAGAGATAACTGCTTCCATCAAGAGACAAAATTACAGTTCACAGAATAATATCACCATATATGTACATACATTCAACAAAATAATTGCAGAAGCTTGTGAACTCATACCATAGACTAAAACGACTACACTTAACCACACAAACCTCACACAAGGTGGGGGAAATGACAGCTTTGACAACACAACTCCTCAAACATTCCATCTAACATCAAAATCAGCAAATTTAAAAAACTATTTTCCACCACTCGCTCATAAACCATAAGAGTTCGCTTGATCTATAAGAAAAAATAACTAAATTTCCCTCAAATCACAATCTACCATGTTATGGGGAAAATGCAGTATATGGCTAGAAAATAAACAGGATGGTCGCATCTAGAAAACCTTTGATCATAGATCTATTCTTTCAGAACAAACTGGGCAAAACAACAAAAATGCTGGCTGGCAAACTATCTAAAAGTTCACTAAGCATATGTAAAGTACAATAAATACACACCTACCATATGTAATTTCCTCAAACTACCACAAGGATCAAACCTATCACACATCATTTTTAACCTGTACTTATATATCATTACTATGCCTCTGATAAAACATACACATAGCCTTATATGCAAACAAGATCGACCCACCATTGTTCAGATATCGTTACACAAAAACTTCACATAAACCATCAAGACATTTTCAAACCAAATGTGCAACCCTCCATGTGGTCTCTGAACCTGCTAGAATGAGATGCCAAATTCCGTTAGATCACACTCTACTCCTACTATCTTGAAAAAGGAAACATGTTGAGTAATAAATTTCAAGATAATATCCCTTAAAGGATGAGATGCTCATGGTTACATTTTTGCTCAAAGGTTTTCTTGCTCAAAGCTGACCTAAAACACAAAAAAAAAAAAAAAAAAACGAACAAAATTAAAAATCTGAATCTGAAAGTAGCAGTAACTGAATCCACAGTTTTCTAACTAACACCACCAGAGAAAATCAAAGACAACCAGCCTTCGCATTCCCCAATATATACACATGCTAGACTCACAGAAGAAAAAAAAAAAAACAAGAGTTACCAATAACACTTCAATATTCATAATACAAACATTTCTAGACTCATTTGACCATAACAAAATTAACAACACAAGTATATAATAAATTAGCTCCATCAAAAATTATATCAACAGGGCTGGATACCTTTCTATAATAAGCATCTTCATGGTCACTCAATCTGCTAGAAATAGCAACCTTATCTCCCTCAAACAACACCCTACCATTTTAAGAAAGGGTATACTGGATAATATGGTCCTTAGTTCCTTGTACATTATACAAAAGCAGATTGGTTACAGTTGGAATATCTTTACAAGGCCTACTTAATAAGGGTTAACTTGAAGCTAAACAACAGCAAGCACCACCTCTCTACAACAAACTATGTGGCTGATGCCAGTACCACCTGACTGGCACCTGTGCTGGTGGCACATAAAAAGCACCATTCGAGCGTGATTGATGCCAGTCCCACCAAACTGGCTCCAGTGCTGGTGTCATGTAAAATGCACCATACAAACATGGTCAATGCCAGTGTCGCCTGACTGGTCCCATGCCAGTGGCACATAAAAAGCACCATTCAAGCATGTTTGTTGCCAGTGATGCTTGACTAGCTCCCATGCTGCCGGTGGCATGTAAAAACCACCATTCAAGCATGGTTGTTGACAGTGCCACCTAACTGGCTCCTGTGCTGGTGACATGTAAAAAGCACCATTCGAGCATGGTTGATGCCAGTACCACCTGACTGACCCTCATGCCAGTGACACGTGAAAAGCACTCACTACACTCTCAGAGTGGCTGGCATTAGGAAGGGCATCCAGCTGTAGAAACCTTGCCAGATCAGATTGGAGCTTGGTGCAGCCTTCTAGCTTGCCAGTCCTGTCAAACTGTCCAACTTATTTCAGCATGGAAAGCAGACGTTAAACAATGATGATGATGAATGAACTTTGAATATCACATATTGCCAGAAATAATGAAACAAAAATACTCAAAATGAAAGATCAACTGAACATGTAAGAGAGTTTGCACCAAGTTTTTGCTCAAACATACATTGTCACAATAGGTCCAATAACACCAAACATGTCTACAACATCCCCAAAACACTCTTTTGCACCTTCCATCCAGTCCAGGCAAACATATATACACACTTGATCAACAGCAACATCAATAGCTTCACTAGCCCAAAACACTGTGCGAGGATTATACTACTATAAATACGTCACATTGCAATCAATTCTACCAATCTATTTCAGTGTAGCCAAGATCAGAACCTACACAGATAGACTGGTCAGCGGAGGAAACACACCATGATCAGACAACATAATGATAATCCTACATAACATACACTACACAACAGCATAGTGTGGTCCTCAACCAAATGGAGTGTGTCATATCAGGATTGTTGGATCATATCTTGTCATTCAAATGATTATCTAAGACAATTTGATCAAGCCTATCAGGGACAACATTACAACAGGTATACAGGAGGAAAAGCAGAATAGCAGAGGAGGTACCCCATACTCCTCCATGTAATTAGGGTAAAGGTTCCCTTCAGTCATGAATGACCATAGGATTACACCTAGAAAGTTACCCTCTGAGGCACAAGTTTAAACAGGTTCTTTGTGGAAGACCAGCAGTCGCCCATGCATACCAGTCTCCCCTCTCCATGCCAACAATGTTGTCCAAGGGAAAAGCAAAGGCCAAGACAGCTTGGCTCTAGTGAAGTCACAACTCATTTCTATAGCTAAGTGAACTGGAGCAATGTGAAATAAAGTGCCTTGCTCAAGAACACAACACAGCCTGGTCAGGAAATGGAACTTACTACCTCATGATTGTGAGCCCGATGCTCTAACCACTAAGCAATGTGCCTTCATGCAATTAACCACTGTATATCAGTATCATGTGGTCCTCAGCCAAGTAGAAACATTATGTTTGGAGTGCTGATCTGTGGATTACATGGTCATTCAGGCTACTATCCACATGCTATATGGTTGCTTAATTGGAGGAGACTTGGGCTGCAGAACAACTAAATGGTAGAACTCAAATTGAAAGAGACAAAATAATATTTTAACAATACTTTTGGTATTTTACTAATGTTATCTGAAGACTTTTATATTACTGAGAGAGGTCAGTTTCTTTCATTCTATTTATACAGATGTCACTACATTGTCAACAAAATTAGAAAAGAGATAACAATTACTAATTGCTATCATCTAGTGTTTTCAATTTAATACCAACTTGACTAAAATTTACCAGTGATAGCTTGAAGGAATGAGATTAAATTTTAGATGGCCTCAGATGTTTAATTAATGTCCAAGAAGGTTAGCTGATATTTTGCTAATAAAAAGAATTGGGACAGTTTCTTATGTCACAGCTGGCAGATATTAAGTTTAGTGGACAAGTAGTATTATAAATTGGCTGCAGCAGGATGCTTTTGAAATGCTATTAAATTCATAAATCATGCTAAAAATGATAGTTAACTAAAATTTTTTTTTTTTAAATTACTTTTCCACTATAAATATGTTTGAAAATGATTTTTTTTTTAGACTATAATAAAATTGTTATAAGGCAAGAGAAATGCATTGAATTTATGGTTCAGTACTTGAGAAGTGAATATATAAAGGGTCAGAGAAAAATAATAACTAATAAACATTCGACATAAAAAAAAAATCCAAGTTAGTAAAAATTCAATGAATATATTTTGAAGGTAAAAAAAAACTTTGATAGATATAAGGTGTGCAATTATTATAATAAATGAATTCACATAAAAGATATAAACAAGGACACTCCCACAAAAACTGAAACAAGTTTTGCAAAGCTGAAATCAAATATACTGACTTCTACAAGTTCACAAGGAATCCTGACATCAACACATTTACCTACAAACTTTCAATAAAATTACATATGCACCTAAGAACTTTGTTCAAGAGATATTACTAAACAAAGAAAAACAAACGAATCCACACTAATTAAAATGAAAAACAGCAGTAAAAGAAACATTTGACAACAAGCTAACACCAAAGACATAAAACAAGAATGTAGAAAATGTGTAGCAACAAGAACTCCATCAATCATACCCATCAAATACCTACACAAAGAGTAAGCAGACATTTTTATACATTTCTATAAAATTAGCTACCACAGAGAAAATAATATCTCAATGTTACATATGTAACTTGTACCTATTAGATCATGACCTAACACAGTTTCCTTACAGATACAAAGAATAAAAACTAAAACCCACATACTACCAAGCCAGAAATCATATCACACACACATATCAAGGCATACATGCACATTTAACTAGACCAGTGGAAACATAAAAATGGAAACTAGTTAAGATCATAGATATACAAATGCCTGGTGAAAAGAAAATGCCACATGTGCAGCATACTACAAACTCATTACACATACCTCTGCACTCTTTCAAACAAATTACAAAGATATATTATTGACATAAATAATCCTCATATGACCCTTTTTTCCTCAACACTACGACACTTTTTTCAATGTGCAACAATAACAGATATATTTGATTTTGATAATTTCTCAATCATTTCGTCATCTGATCCCTTCATGAACCTGTGCTCACCTTCAGTGTATGTGTCATTAAAAGAGTGAAAATCATATCTCCATCAAGGACACCCAGCCACTGAAGGAGGTCATTTTTATGCTAAGAACTGAACTCATTTCTGCAAGTCAATGAATAACTTATCAATTCTAGTACTGCAAATGCTTCCTGTAGTGAATTACACACCCTGTAGTTCTAACATATAGATTAGGTAAATTTGATCATTCAATGTTTTTTTATTGGTTTAGTCTGGAGGAAAGGGCCTTTACAAACCCTATGAAATTGGAGAGACTGATGTGATTAATATCCTGATAGAACATTTTCATGTTGATGGGCAGAAGAGCTGAATTAAGGGGACAGTCAACTTGTCGGATGGTTATCCAGTGCTGTCAACTGTGCTCCTGTCCAGATATAAATTTTTTTTAAATATTCCACATATCTTAATTTAACAATGATGGACATACAAACAATATACCCTTTCATAAAAATCTCAGTACATGGCATCCAAAATATAACCAACTTTGTAGAATCCTGTTTCTGCATGCAGTACACCTGCAGAGAAAACCTCCACACTTGCTGTCCAATTTGCATCCAAATCCAAACTGCTTTCATTAAGTAAATTTCTCAGAAAACTATTCCCTACAATTCAACTATGCTCAGCACCATGCACATATACACACCAAATGCAAAAGTAACTGTGGTCACTTCAAATCAACTAAGCCATGAGCCCTGACAATGAGCTTTCCATCCTCAAACAATGCACATATTCACTAGACTCATCAACCTTTCCCTCTCTCTATCTACAGGGATATATCTCAGTCTTTGGAAACACTACATTGTGCCCTTTGAAAAGAATAGCAACTCTCTGACCCAGCCAGTTCTATCATACACATTTCCAATATCTCAATGGTAACAGAGAGAGAGCCAACAACATTCTCTAACATCCTCAGTATATCTCACTGTTTAATAATCTTCTTCACACTTTTTGAGGAGGTAGATCGAGATGAGACCAACTCTTCTGTGTCACTAATGGATTCTAGAGAAATTTGTAAAAACAATGTTGCTACCTTCAACATCAAAGCTTTCAAAACCTCTTGCTACACATCACACTGAATGATGGGAAAATCTTGAAATACAAAATTATTAAATATTCAGCATCTTTCATATACATCAATGCCCTTCATAAATGAAGCAGAAGCCATAACTAAAACAAATGTTTTAAATGTTAAATAATTTGATTAGGAGAGGTATGTCCTTAACATCTTCAGGTTCGTCCAGAGAAGCTTCAACAATACAAGAAAACCATGGGAGAGGAGGGAATCAGAGACCTAGATCAAATGTGAACTCTTGAAAATATACTCAAAACCAAGAGATGTTAAACTGGTAATGAGGGCAGAACCAAACGAAAAAAAAAAGAATTTTTTTTTAAAGGCTAGTCTCTAAGAGTACAATAATTGTCTCAAGGACTATGCCAACCCTGCTGAATATTTCAATCTCTTTACTTCAAAATATTTCATCCAATAAGGAAGTTCTGTGTGGTCACTCTCAATCTGCTAAAAATAGCACCCAAATCCTCCCTCACACTATATGCTGCTGGCTTACAAATAAAAAAAAAAAGAAAAGAAAAAAATTGAGCAAGGCTGGGATATATTATGCAGGATTTCTTTTATTGACAGGTATGCTCAATCGGATAATGTCAGATTAGCAGGAACATATTGAAAAGAGGACTCACATAAATTAATAATATAGCATTATGATTAAAAAAAAGTTTACTTCCAAACCACATGGGTTCAGGTTCAATCCCATTGTGTGGAACCTTGGGCAAATATCTACTACTATAGCCCTGAGTTGACCAAACCTTGTGAGTGGATTTGATAGACAGGAACTGAAAGCAGTCTAGTTTGTACATGTGCACACATGTATGTATGCACATTCTCGTGTTGTGTGATAGTTGTAAACAAGTGTTACCATCATCAAGTCCAATCTTCCATGAAAACATGTTTAGTTGTAGGAAATATTACCTTGATTGGAAACTGTGAACATCCAAATGATGATGTATGTGTATCATTCACCAATGTAAAAATGGTGAAAAATGTAAACATTAGTAAGAAAATGGAGCTTTTCCAGTTAAGTTTTTCTGTACTGAGTTAAAGACACTTCCTTATTCTTAGAGTCAGAAATGCAGTGACCAAGTAATTAGCCAGTTGAAAACCTGTAACTAATGACACTATTATTTATTAATTGTGGTAGAAAAAAAATTTACTTCCACTTTGAAAAAAAAAAAACTTCAACTGCTGAGGGTGATATTTATGCTTCTAGTTTAACCCTATTAAAACTGCAAACATATTCATTAGAAATTCACTAGGATACTTGTCTTACAGCAAACTTAGGACCAGATTACATATGAAGAGCAAACTACTTTGAATTTAAATTTCTACTCTACACCAAATGTAGTACCAACAACCTTTAATAAAATAAGAATCTAATCAGGTGCAGACATGGCTGTGTGGTAAGAAGCTTGCTTCCCAACCACATGGTTCCAGGCTCAGTCCCATTGCGTGGTACCTTGGGCAAGTGTCTTCTACTATAGCCTCGGGTTGACCAGAGCCTTGTGAGTGGATTTGGTAGACAGAAACTGAAAGAAACCCCATTGTACATGTATGTGTGTGTATGTTTGTGTGTCCCCCACCATCGCTTGAAAACCAATGTTGGTGTGTTTACATTCCTGTAAATTAGTGGTTCAGCAAAAGAAACCGATAGAATAAGAACCAAGCTTACAAAGAATAAGTCCTGGAATCAATTCATGCAACTGAAGGTGATGCTCCAGCATGGCCAAGTCAAATGACAAACAAGTAAAAGAATAAAACCCACGGACCAAATACCATATTTTCCATGTATAAGCCAAAATTTTCAGACCAAAATTTATACGAAAAAACAGGTAGGTTGACTTATACACCAAGACAAAGCTGGAGTACCAAAAATTCCATGTAAAATGTAGTAGGATTTGGAAAAATGATGGTGATGCTTAAATGTTGACACTGTATATTATTTTGACTTGTATACTGGAAATATAACACTTGTTTCTTGTATACCCAACTCAAAAATTGACTGAACTGGAAAGTATCATCATTATTTTACATCTGTTTTCTATGTAGGCATAGACTGGATGAGTTGTCATGGTAGGATCACTTATTATTCAGAGTTACTGCCCTCAAAAGAAGCAGGTCACACACAATTTCTGTAGCAGGATGTCTTTTTTAATGCCAACCATTTTACTGAGTGTACTGGGTCTGTTTTACCATGGCACCAATAGAACCAGTGAGGAGTTGTCATGTTCTAAACATGACTAAAAGGTCCTCCTGACCCAATGTTTCCACTCATCTGTCAACCATTTTGTAGAAGAATGAGCAGAAACATAAGATCAAAAGAATCCTCTAGTTTCCAGTGGCATATAGAACATTATCAGGCTTATGTACAGCAGTCCATATAACCAAACACTACATAAACAAGTAATATCATATTAAAATAACTGAAGCAAATGTATTTTTCACAAATATGTAGGTCACTTTAAATCCTTTTAATTGTTACCTCCATGCTAGAGTGTGGTCAAGCACAACTAATAGATGCTTCAGACAACTATATCTAAATATTTATATAAATATGAATGTTTGAATTTACAAATGAGAGAAAAAATATTCAATGGGTCTTGAATGTAGTTATTATTAGCTGAGGCTTTCTTTCATTTTTGTAACAAAAAAAAACAAAAAAAAAACAAACATGAAACGTAGAGGAAAGTTTCATGTTTAAATATACAAGTTGCCATGGCAGTGCATTGACAAAATTGATTTGGGGTTGGATAAGTACTTTGTGGTACTTAGTTATGACTATTCTAAATTCAAATTTTTCAACTTCATAAATATTTTGTACATGAAATGGGTCTAAATTTGAGGCCTATTGTCTATGTTAGAAATCCTTGAATAATTGGTAAGCTGGGTGGGTGGGCAGTGTATGTGACAAAATACCTGCAGTGTTCAGTTATACAGTAATCCCTAGCCATATCATGGTTTATTTGATGTCACAATTGCGATGTCCAATGGCAGTAATAGCTAGCAATGAGAAAAGATTCCAATAGTTGAAAAATAAAGAGTTGGCAATGACCTACAGAACATATACTGTAGCAGCAAAGATGACATAAAAAAATTTGTTAGTGGTATATGAAAATACAGTCAGAAGAGTCATCACCATTTTTCAGTCTACTTTTCCATGCTGGCATGGGATGGACAGGTTGTCATGACTAAAGTAAGTTCTTATATTAATCCAATTTTTGATGTAGTTCTTTGGTTGGATACTTGTCCTATCACCAATACTCATAAGTAGTATTGAAAACAAAACTCTCATGCAAATAAATAAGCAGGAATTGTATATCTGATGGAACTTTATTAATTAAAACAAGTATGTATATATTAAATTGACTATTTGTATTCTATTAATTATGGGTTTTCCTTTCTTTTTTTTTGGGGGGGGGATGTAATCCTTTGTGCAGCAACCAATAAATAGAAGTATATATTGATATATCTTGAGATAAAGTTAAGATGAAAATTTCAATTAGGGGCTGAAGTCAAAGGAACTGTTTTAGTTCATCTCGTGTAATACCAACATACTTAGACTCCTTTTACTTCTATTCAGATTTATATCAATGCAAACTTTAACTTGTCAATGCTAGTGACTATCGTTAACACAGCTAACCCATTAGTATATTAAAATATATTAAACAATGACAATAGGTAAGAGCTAGCTACTAAATTATTTCATAAATTTTCCCACCTAACCTGATAATATTCAAAATACTGCAATTAGTTTTCTCTTAATGTAAAATGTTTCAATTTAAATTTCATGCATTAAGAGAAAACTAACTGTAATTCATCACACATTTTCTGGCTATTAGATTCTTTTAGCAAAATTTACTTTGTTGCAAGTACATATAACAAACACCAAGATAGAAGACAACCATACTACTACTTTATAGAGAGAGAGAGAGTGCACTAGAAGAAATTTCCATCTTTTAATTTTCTAACTGTCCACTTAAAAAACATTTGATATGCTTGCCATTCCTTTTCCTTTATGTCACCTTCCAAATTAAACATATTTCCATTTTAAATAGATTGCACAAATTTTCCTTCCCAAAACTGTATTTATCTAGAACCTATTCCCCGTCCATATTTTCCCTTTCAATCATTAATCTGAAAGAATTCAAACAAGAAAAATCAACATCATTAATCAAATTTTAAAAAAGGAAATAAATATACTAGTATATGTAGTGCAAACTTTGTCATGATGTAATTAGCACATCATATCCAGTAACCAAGCACAGTGCATTTGTCAGTGGACCAAACAATCATTGATGTTGGAGATAATTAACAACTTAGATTTCTACATTACTGTTTAATCTGCAGCTACACATAACAGCCAAATCTCCCTTCAATCACACTCAACTATCTTTAAAAACAGAAAGATGTTGCATGATATAGTCCTAGGTACACTAAGAAAATGGAATATCGGATTATAGGCCTGTTTGATCAGGGCTAACCTGGGGTTAGACAACAAAAACATAAGACATGTTGGAAAACCTGACAGAAAATAAGATGAATTATCTGAAACTTGTTGCACAGCATTTATTAGTATAGTGGCATGATGGAAAACATGTAAACAGATGAGATCAATAATTCAATCAAGAAAACCACAGAACAAATATAAATTTTTAACCAATAAGAAAATTCCTAGTTCTCAATTGAAATGGTGGTGCTAGAACATGAATTGTTATAACCCTTCATTCAATCTTCGTCTGTAGTAGAGCTGTTGTTAATTGGAAGCATGAATGCAAAATGGCATGTATGCATGCATGTGCTGGTTATTAGAAACACCCTTGGAATTCATCTTTAACCTAAAGCATATTTTGATAAAAACGTGAATTTGAAAGACAATTTGCATACATTATACACTATTAGAAAAATAAAACAGGAACACACCAAATAAAGCATGTGTAATCCAAGAGGTCTAAAGAACTCGTAGAAGTAGATGAAATGCCTTCGAAACTGAACTCAAGACCAATGTGTCGGCTATCCAATAACAAATACTTTTACTTTTTAAATCAATCGGATAATAAACTAAGTTCTAATACAACACAAAACATTAGTAGTGATGATTTCTGTCGAGTATCATTAATTTCTTTAATTGGCTCTTTCACTAACAATATAGACACAGACTGTCCTTTCAACTATACACATTTGATTTGGCGGAAAGTTGCAACCTAAAATTAAAACACCCACGTTTATAACAAACTACTATCGGATGATACTTATTTATTTTAATAATGAGAAAGATCACAAAAGACCTCTCTAAAAACAAATAAATCTGTTGCCTTTCAAAATATTGTCTCATTCATTCTCTTTTATTGAAAAAAAAATGTGCCTGTTGGATAATTTGATAATTGATCATTTAGCTGGTCAGGGAAAAAATTGGCGATTAAAGTGGGAAAGCTGTTTTTATGTTGAAAAATCTATTAATCGCATTGCTTTAGCCAAATTTTCTAAATGTTAATTTTAAGGTTATAAGCGTTATGTAATAAATTGTTGTATAAAAGACTACTTTTTGTTATACGGTGGGGTGGAGTCGGTGAACTAGAAAACGGGGAACATAAAGATATAGATTATGCTTGAGAAAGAAGGGTAATAAAGAAATGCAAATATTTTCTAACTATACGTCAAAAGAAAATGTGTTCAGCAGTCTGATGTTTAACATCATTCTACAGTAAGTTTAGAGAGAGAGAGACAGACAGACAGACAGACAGACAGAGTGAGTGGGAGATACAGAATTTAGTTAAAGACTTATGGGAACATACTTCGAATTCCAAAATGTTAGGCTAACTTAGTGGGTGGATGAGGTTGCGTAGCTTAGCTGACCTACACGCTTTTCAATTAGTCTTTTTGCTCAATCACAGTATCTTCAATATAGTTTTTCTAGTCTGATTAGCATATCTTAGATTAGTGTTTAATAATCTTCCGATGTTGACGTGACGTAAGCACCAACTGTTTCTTCCGAAGACAGCTGTTGTTGCAATGAGATCCCGATCAAAAAAACTAACCGGAAGTATGAGCTGGCAACCACTTCCGACAATCTAACTGTCCAGTAGTAAAAAGGGGGAGTTTCTTTCAATTAATGGTTTGCAGTTAATTCACTACATGTCATGGTTTGCGTATTAAGACTTCGTCGCATATACAAATGAAAATAAATTAGATAAATTCGAATAAAGTATATAGAATCGAAGCATGATGCACATACCAATATACACATATATTATATGCCCGCTTGCCAATTTCCACTTCAATAGTAAATTGTTACCGGCAGAGAGGGAAAGTAAAAAGGAAAAAAACGAGAAAAACTTGATGCTTGTTTACCGAAAGAATATACTATAGTTCCCATTAAACTATTTATTAAAACCTAAGCAGCTAAATATATAGATTGATTCTTTTTACTGGAGTAAATTAACTAGCAATATATTTCCAACAGAATGAGACATGTTTATATAAAGTATTTGCTTGGCTATTACACAGAAAATTCTGAACTGACTTCAGATGTTAACCGTCCATCTATAAATACTTTAGCAGTTTATTACGATACGAAATTGTATGAGCTTAGGTAAATCTTTCGAGAGAGAACAAAATGAATAGAGCTAAGGTAAAATGAGTGAGTGGATTGGAAGAGGTGTGCCGAGTAGAACCGGAGCAATTATAATGTGTTAGTTACCTTTTAACTCGAGTACATGGGGTACATAGTGATTACGATAGTACGAGATAACAATTTAGTTGACGTTTGGGACACTTAGATTGAAACATAAACAGTAATTAAGTTCTCGCTAGAAATTTCTAGCTTCTGTTTACTACTACGTTTTATAATATAGACTTCTGGAACGAAGATATAAGGAGAATAATTGTTCTGGTGTAATGAATAAATAAATGAATCAAACAAATAGGTTCCAAATGACATAATGTGTCAATGACCATAACCGACTCAATGTTTTTGTTTTTGTATTTTCCTGAAACGAGGAAGTTATAAATGTAGACAAAATATAAAGCATTATTTGGAGTGGGAATGAAAATAGAAAGAGATAGTCATA
>JAOPJW010004870.1:63293000-63303906 GCA_027122535.1 Octopus maya
GTTTTATATGACACATTCTATCAGTGTCCCAAGTTTCAAAGTGTTTCGTTAAGAAATCGTTAAGAAAATACTGGTGTCCCCGTTTTAAAAAAGACCCGAATTGTCTATGACCAAATAATAGATGAAAATTTTTTTTACCCTTTACGATACTATCAAGAAATAAAGCTAACCAGCACTCGATCTCGGATCAAGTCAGTCTCCAAAACAAGTGCAAATAACTCCATAATCAATGTCTAGAATTGACTACTTAGAAAATGAAGCTTTGAGTTGCCTCCCTTATTAGGTTCTTCGCCTATTCATCGGTTAAGTATGTTTTGATGAGCTATCTGAATTGTTAACACATCAGACAAAATGCTTAACGGCATTTCGTCGTCTTTACGTCTAAGTTCGAATTCTGCCGGAATCGACTTTACCTTTTCCTTCGTTATTGATAAAATAAGTATCAGCTGAGCACTGGGACCGATGTAATTGATTAGCTCCCTTCTAAAATTTCAAGCCTTGTGCTAATAGTAGAAAAAATTATTAAGCTGTCAGGAAAGGTTCATCATCCGTGGATAAGATGGAGCAGAAATCTAAAGAATCAGCCTTACGTTTGTTTTTCCATTCTACCATTGATTAAACATGTCTTCTCCAACACACCATCTCACCTCTTAACGCAGTCACTTATAGGTGCTCCGAGTGCTAACTACTACATATATGTAGTTTTTTTTTTTCACTGTCATCCAATCTGTGATTCCACTACTATTCTTGTGCAACCATAATTTGTATTCATACACTGTATGGAATTCCTATCTACAGTCTGGATAAGAAGGGAACGTTTGCTTTCGTGCTAACTAAAAGTTTTATTTTTGTCAGTTTTACTTTGGAGTCTCTTGATTCTAAGCTTTACTTCTTAGTTTGAAATTTTTCCTCTAGGTCTTCAAATGAGTTAGCTATAAGAACCAGATCAACATACAATGTTTTCAGGTAGGCAGCTGGTCTTAAACTCCTCTTTTAGCCTAGAGAACTATAAGAAGCAAGAGGAGGTTGATAATCGAATTCTGATGGACATTTGTCTACATGCTAAATTTGTTCCTGGGTTTATTGCCAATTTTTACCTTGCTAACATGCCTTGTATGGATCTCACAAACCGTACATCTATACCTAGTTTTATAAGCAACCAAGATACAAAGTACAATACTCTATGAAGATCAATAAGTGTTAGGTATAGTATTTTGCTCTTAGCTAAGAATGTCTCTGTTGTTGCTCATCAGTGGTACTCTAGCCTGCCATATATTCAAACTGATCAAAGCTGGTTCTTTTCCTAAAACTATTTTTATTACTTTCATAATTTGTTCCATCACTGTAATTTCTTCTTTGTTGGGTAATTCTTGCTCTTTTATGGCAGGGGAAGATGATACTGCTACACCAGTGAATGAGTATGACATGCTACTTAGCTGAGTATGTGCATGACTAGCACTGTCCTTATGTTGCCTCATATTTTCAATAAAGAGAGAGATAGGAAATTTTAATATGATCAAGTCACCTTATTTTCATGATACAAATTGTATTAGATAAAATCTGAAGTCCATGGAAGTACTAATGATATATGTCATCAGCAATTAACTCATAAGACGATTCAGGAAGACTGCTACCAGTTTCTTCAAATTTTTTATCTCATTTTGTCTTACAATATTGTCTGTGGCATTTGAACATCTCAAACTTTCTACTGATCTCTCCTCTAGTTATATTGCATGTTAAGTTAATTATTTTGTTGTTTCCAGACTCTCTTTCATGCCATTGATCATCATTGGAAAGATGATATCTTTGCTACTTGTGGAGAACAGGTTGACATCTGGGATGAATCACGGGCAGAGCCTATCCGTTCATACAGCTGGGGCGTTGATAGTGTCCAGTCATTAAAATTCAACCCAGTTGAGGTAATTTCGTTTTTTTTACTGTCTCAATTTTATATATACTCTTTTATTAGTTTCTGCTCAAGAGCTGTGGCCATTTATTCTCTTACTTGTTTCTGTCATTTGACTGTGGCCATGCTGGAGCACCAGTTGAACAAATTGACTCCAGGATTTATTTTTTAAAGCCTGTTACTTATTCTATCAGTTTCTTTTTGCCAAACCACAATGTTACAGGGATGTAAACACCCACACTGGTTGTCAAGTGGTGATGGATGGAAGAACTCAGAAACAAAGACACACTCACACATAAATACATGCACATATATGTATATACGACGGGCTTCTTTCAGTTTCCAGCTACCACATCCACTCACAATACTTTGATCAGCCCAAGGCTATAGTAGAAGACACTTGCCCAAGGTGCCATGCAGTGAGACCGGACTTGGAACCGTGTGGTTGGGAAGCAAGCTTCTTACCAGACAGCCATGTGTATTTGTTATGAAGTTTTCAAGAAACTTCATGGCTCACTGGACAACATGCCAAACTATTTATCACACGGTTTTAACTTCAAACTACATCCAAATAGAAAGCTACCAAAATAATTTGCCTTTCTTGAGGCACCCAATTGCTGTATCAAGTTTGAACTCATGACTAATAGTCTGATATCTTAATATCCCACTATGTTCCAGAAGTGTGATATAAGAAAGGACTCATTCTAATAGTTAAAATGTTAGTGATGGAAGCACAACTGACTGGGGAAATGCAATCAAGAAATAACCCCACTACTGAATGAGTCAACAAAGGTTTCTCTTAACTATTTTAGTACTATATTTCTAACTAATTAGATACATTCGCTTTGTTTTTCAATTAAATTCTAAAATAATCTAGATCTTAGACATATTTCATATAAAACAATTTTAACTTCTTCATTTATTGCTATATGAATATTGGTATTTACAAAAATTTTTGGATTTTAGTAACAGGATTTTTTAATAAAAACTTGTAAATTTGTTAGACTGTAAAATTACAAGATATCGACATATAAAATGGGTTTTGCAGGCAATATTTAACTGAGATATTTGTAACAGAGTTGTAATATAAAAGAATTGTTCATATTGATTTACACTGTAATACGATTTTTGTCCTTGGGTAGCAACCGTTATTTTCTATTTGCTTACCCATAGAAAGTATGAAAAATGGCTAATATTTCTTTCAGACTTTGCTTTTGTTACATTTATTCAAACACTGAAGAATCCTTTTCAATACATGGCTATGATATTCCCCCACTACTCCTGCTCTTGATCACAGATGCACGTATTGTCAGCCACTAAGGAATGTGCTGAAGTGGTTATTGGTAAAGCAAATGACAAGTAAATCTATGGTATTGAGCTGAATATTTGCTATAACGATATTTTTGCTTCAGCAACTCAGCACTGAATTTGTCTGAAATGTAATGGAAAATAGGTTAATTTCAAAACACTGATGTCCATGTCACAAAAGCAAAGTTCAAAGGGAATAGTAGTCATTTCCTTTGATTTCTAGATAGGAAATAACACTTATTGACCAAAGACATTTCGATTTGCTGCTACTTTGAATGTGAAACTGGCATCCATTTGCTTTAAGTGTAAAAAGTTACAGGAAAGATAACTGTAATGATTTGGACATTCAGAAATCAAATTTCATATTATAAAATGTTGGACAGTTTACTGGAAGAATTTATTTAGTGAAATCTCATTAGCTCTAACACAGTAATGAAATTTATATTAATATTATCTTTTAAATATATATGCTAATTATTGACGGGTTGATACTAATAGACCCGTGTAAAGTTTTGTGTGGTATTGGGCAGTTTGGTAATTAAAGAATTAAATCTAAATTACAATTGGACCATAACTTAGTACAGGGAATAGAAGGACAGAATCAGTTCAGTGTTACACAAAATTCTAGTAGTTTGCATCTGTGTTCCAAACTGAAATCTTTCTATGGTTGACTTGGCTGCTTAACATCTGGGGGTCAATAAAAATAAGTCCCAGTTAAGTATTGGGGATCAGTATAATAATATGCTCCCACCTCAACCGAATCTCTGGTCTTATGTCTTTCTAAGAATGTACACTGAGTTAAACCCATTCTATATTGTAATTACTAAAAGAAATATGGTGGGATACAGCTTATTGAATTTTCTTAATTTTTATTTCCAGCATCACCTTCTTGGAGCGACAGCTTGTGATAGATCGATTATACTCTATGATATGAGAGGGACAGCCCCACTGAGAAAGGTAAGGTATTGCTGTTCTCTGAGATGATGTGCGATATTTAGATTTTAAGCTTCTAGACAATATATATGTACATATATGTTTTTACATTTATTTGTATGTATAATGTATATACGTATGACTATGTACTGCTGCCTCTCCATTCTCCTCAATTCATACTTGTATGTGTATGGCATTGTGCTTCCAAAGATATGTAGAATAGATCCGTCACTTGAAAAACATGTACCAGTTAGAGAGAAAAAGGGCATCATCACCATTATTTAATGTTTTGCCCATATTATCATGAGTTGGACATTTTGACAAGAGCTTGCAAGCCAGAGGACCGTGCCAAGTTCTATTGTCTGTTTTGGCATGGCTTTTACAGCTGGATGCCCTTTCTAATGCCAGCCATTTTACAGAGTATACTGGGTCCTTTGTTTATGGCTACCAGTACCGGTGGTGTCACCAAGTAACTTGTCTGAGAGGGAGTAGTATTGAGGGAGATGGCTTTGTGCCAGTTGATGAGAGGTTAAAAGGATAATAAAGTGATAGAGGTAGATGTCTTGCTGCAAAAAAGATACAAGGATATCCTTGTTGGAAAAGAAGGGATTGAAAGAAATGTAAAGATGGAGATAGTGAGAGAGATGGTGGTAGATATGTGTCAGGACATATCCTCAAGGAACACTCGAGGATGAATATAAGTGAAGTTCTACAAAGGATTGGATTGGATGAGTGGGCAGTGAGGACAGAGGGAAAAATTTCATAAGACTGTAAGGAGAGATGGTTACAGATGGGATAGTGGTGACTAGTAATTGATGGTAAAAGATATAGGAGTGGTTCA
The DNA here is from genome assembly GCA_027122535.1 of Octopus maya. Classification (NCBI taxonomy): domain Eukaryota; kingdom Metazoa; phylum Mollusca; class Cephalopoda; order Octopoda; family Octopodidae; genus Octopus; species Octopus maya. The sequence continues at coordinate 63,297,989 of JAOPJW010004870.1, forward strand.
GGAGGTGGGGTGTGAATTATGTTAGATATGTGAAGGCATTGGAAGTGGTAACAGATAAAAGAAGTGTTAAGCATGGAGTATAACAAAGAGGAATATAATGAAAGGAAGTGGGTGTAGTATGTTCCTATTCTACTTTCAGGTGATTGTAGTAGCCAAATAATACCTGAGATAAAGAAGTGATGAGTGTTCTGAATTGAGATGTTGGAGAAAATCTTGATGGGGCAGAACCCCTGCATGGACAAGCATTTACCAAGGTGGTTTTAGAACATCAGTTCTGTCATAGTGAAGGGATCTTCTCAAGCACAGTAAGGCACCAAATATCTTGGTCCTTTGTCATCTTCTTTGTAAGGCTCAGCATCTTGAGATGAACCTTTAATATTGCATCCCATGTATTTCTGGGTCTCCTTCTTCCACAAGTTCCATCCACTTAAAGTGATCACTGCTGCTTTATGCAACTGCCCTTGTCCATGCCCAGCACATAACTGAACTATCACAGTTTTCTCTCTTGCACATTACATCTAATTATTCTTAGGCCTAACTTTTCTCTCAATACACTAGCATTGAGTATTGGGATGGTCATATCTGGAAAGACTTTGATCATAGATCTACTCAATCAGAACTGACCTGGAGCTAAATGACAGAAACAACAACATCAAAAAAAATTTCATTATTGGGCAGTGTCTAACTTTTCTGATCTAATGATTGCAGGTTTTGCTTCAACTAAAATCAAATGCCTTAGCCTGGAACCCCATGGAACCTTTTGTTTTTACAGTTGCTAATGAAGATTACAAGTAAGTAGCAAGTATACCAATCAAGTTTGCAAATTATCATTGCCATCTTTATTTAATCTCTTCTTCCAAAGATAAGGACTATTGTGATGTTAGAAGCATTATTTCATTTCCTCAGCCATTGATTGTATTATCAAGTATTTTTTATGAGGTGCATGTTTTTTTTTTTGTTTTTAATTTTTACCCAACACCTTAGGTAAATGTCTTCCACTATAACCCTGGGCGACCAAAGTCTTGAAAGTGGATTTGGTGGATGGAAATTGAAACAAACCTGTGTATATGTATATATGTGTGTATGTGTGTGTTTACTCTTGTCTAGACATCCTGGGATGGTTGTAAACGAGCAACATTGTAATACATGCGAGGTTGTTCCTTTCCATTTTACTGTAAAGACATGTCTGTCTAGCTTGCTTAGAAACAAGAGACGGAGGAAAGTCCAAGAGAAAGGAAGATGGAGGAAAAAAGTCACAACGATCCACATGCTTACATTTTGAAATGTTGGGAAGAGAATGAGTGTTGATAACAGGAAGAGTATTGGGCTGTAAAAAATTTGCCTATTCTGTCTGTCCCATACAAGCATGGAAAAGTGAATGTTAAGTAGTGGTGATGATGAGTGTGTTTGTGGGTGCAAGTTGAACAAAATCTTAGTAATGTGTTTATGTCTCATTTCAGTTTGTACAGTTTTGACATGAGGAATCTATCTAAACCAACCAACATCCATATGGACCATGTAAATGCTGGTAGGTCCTTTGTATATAGACTTGTTTCTTGTCTCCTTGACTGACACAAAAGGAGGTCCATAACTTGATAATTGTTATTCCATTTGTTCTTTCTCTCAGCAGGAAACTACAGATTTATTGGGATGGTGTATAGTTTGGTGTTATAATGTTTCTGTGTCAGATCACTACTTTGAATCATGTTAGTACCATCATCATTTCTTCCATTCAGCTATGAACAGTTTATGAAACTGAATCCTTGTTCTAACAGAGTCTCTAGGTGTTAAATTTGGCTGTGAATGCCTGATCATTGTGGGTTTATAGGTGTAAGGACTGTTGGATAAGATTAAATGAAATGATTAGATAGACTCTGTTCTGATGTTGAATACAGAAGAAATTTGCCATTACCAAAAGGGCTGTGCTCAGCGTAGCAATCTAATGAAAACATTTATCCAATACTTCTAACTGGTTACAGTGGTGTTCAGTATCTGTCCATGGTTTCTACCTACAGTTAAATTGATTGAGCCCGTAAGAGTTATCTTGGCCATTAACACAGTGATGGGGGACAACTTGCCTGATGTCTCTGCCATATGTGATTTTGTTCTGTTTGCAGAGTATATTTATGCTAAAATTTGTCAAGATGAATGCATAAATTATAAATTATAGCTGGAAATTTAGCAAGGGTATCTTGATGGCATCCTTTTTCTATCATGATCATGAGAACAGCCACAATTTATTATATTGATTCAATATCGACAGCCATCTATGAGGTTAATATTTTGTATTGTTTTACTAACATTGGTGGGTCCAGTGCAACTCGATGTTTGCAGATACTGCCATTGAATGTAGAATTTACTACTGTAAAATTGGTTGGACTAAAATTGTTTTATTGACTTGTGCTGGGAATAACCTTGAGTAGTTGGTATCTAATTTGAACTGTTGCAATGATAAAAGTTGGAAAGAAGAGTAGCAATAAGGATAATTTTGGAATTTTGGGGAAGTATTTTGCAACCTTGTGGTTCTTGCTTCAATCCCAATGAATGGTGCCTTAGGCAAGTATGTTTAAAGGGAGCCAATGCAAATGTCAGTAAGAAAGCTAATTAACAAATAATGATTTGAATCAAAAGGTAAAAAAGATACCCTGTGGTGTTTATGCTGTTTGTTGCACAAAGGCTTCCTTGTCCCTATTGCCATTATAAACGCAGTGAACTAGCCATTGGCCCAGTGGCAAATGGTAATTAGCATTGTTCTCGTGATAATGGCAGAACTAAAATATGAGTGATAGTAGGAGTGCTAGCCTAGTGAATCAAGGTGTTTGCAGTGTTAAAACTGTACAGAGGATTGGTGTAAAGTTAATCAAATGTATTTGCCGAACTGTGTTACTAGGACTTAAATGTTCACTATTTTGTTTTTATTTGTTATAGTAATTGATGTTGACTACTGCCCAACTGGACGTGAATTTGTCTCAGCTGGATGGGACAAATGCATTCGAATTTTTGCTTGCAACATGGGTCATAGTAGGTGAGTACAAGGGAGATCAGATATCAGATTTTATGAGGTGAGGGATCTCATTGATTTTTAAAAAATGTTATTTTATATCTTGTGCCTAAAAAGTTACCAAAAGCATTCCATGACACTGATTCAGAATATTATTTTGGAAATCTGAAATAATATACTTAATACTCTGAACTCTAATAATTATGCAGTGTAAATGTTTCATTATCTCTCTCTCCATGTTTGTAATTGTAAGATGCATGTTGGAGTAGGTATATATTGTGTGCCCTTCCTGCTACTAAATTGTGAACTATTTAGTTCTACAGTAAGACCAGTGAAGTTTAAGAGGAGTTGTCAATTAGATGTATAACTAACTTTTTTCTGAATTTCTAACCTAATTCTAAATACTGTGCTTCTTTACATGTCACCTTATTAAGCAGACAACCTACAACTCTACTTAAGGAAGCAGTAATGTTCATACCTTTACATAGTACTAATTTACAGCTATGATGACTGGTCTATTGGGTGTTGTGCATCATTAGCACTAACTTTTGGTGCTCTTTACAATAGATTACCATTCTGTTCCTACCATTGTATTTCTTCTATTAAGTATTCACGTGTTTTTTTTTTTTTATTCCAGAGAAGTCTACTTTACTAAAAGAATGCAGAGGGTCCAGCAGGTCCAATGGTCTTTGGATAATAAATACATCCTCTCTGGCTCAGATGAGATGAATATAAGAATTTGGAAAGCACAAGCATCAGAGAAACTTGGTCCTGTGAGTAAAGTTCTTGTTAATGATTTCTCGTTTTTGGGGAATACATTTTCGTTTTGGTTACACTATTTCAAGTATCATGTATTGTTTATGTCTGTGATTTGATTTTATGCTGCTCCTTCTTTGCATTCATTTGCTCATGCTAACATGGGTTTGGTGATTTTTATTTTTTAAAAATTCATCTTGGACCTCATGGAAGCAATGGCAATTGACAGAGACGTTTGGTGATACACTGCGCCTGAGCGGACTCATCAAGCCAAGTGAAACTGTAGTTGTGGCTGATGCCATTGTCATGTAAATGGCATGTAAAACGCACCTATTACACTCAAGGAGTGGTTGGCATTAGGAAGAGCATCCAGCCATGTCAAATCAGATTGGAACTTGATGCAGCTCTCCAGCTTATCAGCTTCAGTCAAACCGTCTAACTCATGCCAACATGGAAAACAAACATGAAATGAGGATGATGATTTGCCTTTTGTTGGGGCACTTCTTGTTGTCTTCTTTTTTCATACTGGCAAGGATTGGACAAGACTTATTGAGGTAGTGCTGTCCAGAAGTCATTTTTGTGACCAACTTTTATTGCTTTTTCATATAAGGTATTTTTATTCTATTGATCTTCTTGTAAAACTGTTGAGCTACAGATTGTATTGTTTTATGGGAGATCTAAATGAACTCTTTTACTAAAATGTTGTCGACAAACATACAAGCACACTCACAAGCATGATGGGTTTTCATGCAGTTTTCATCTGCCAAATTTTACTCATGAAGTGTTAGTCAGCATGAGCCTATAGTAAACACTTATCCAAGACATTGTGTAGCAGGATGGAACTTGAAACCAGATGGTTGTGAGGTGAGCATCTTAACCACACAGCCATGCCTGTGTCTTGTTTTTATAAATGTAAATTTAACCCATGCAAGCATGGAAAAGTGGATGTTGAAATGATGATTATTTAGTGACCTAACACAGATAACAGCTAAAACTAGATTATACTGTTCTACAATTTAGAGATGAATTCTGTACATTATTTACTGTGGACGGATATGTGTCCTCATCTTCTTTGTTATTACCCCGTTTCGGCTGATTTTCTCTCCAGCCTTCATCAGGCATCCTGGTGGAATATTATTTAATAAACTAAATATTCATCTTCTGGATATGAGAGGAAGAGAGGTCAAGTTATGTTAATGGATGGCTCCCAGGGTTGGGTTCAAAATTCCACCAGAACACGTGAAGAAGGCTGGAGAGTAAATCAGCCGAAACATTGTGGTAACAATAAACAAGATGAGGACACATATCCGTCCAATGTAAATGATTTAAAGCTAAATTAGTTTTCCTACTTCAGTGTCATAAAATACTTGAGCTCTGATCAGTTGCTAACCCTCAATAAAGGCTTGCTCTGACATGGTGCTACTATTATGCATACAAGTATCCTAGACCACATCCTAAACAAAAGACATTCAAACTAATTGGCAAAGACTCTCTAACTTTCTATGACCTCTGACTGACGAGTTTGTTGTTTCTTCTCTTTGTCCAATACATCTCTTTCATCTGTTATACTGTCTTAGCCTCCAAGCCCTGCTATCATTACTCCTCACAGCAGCTACCTACTGGAATCTCTCCTGGCCCATATTTTTTCTATAGACGTTGATTTACGGATATTCAATCTGTATAACAACCAAATCAATTCCATTAGCTTGTAAGGGCTTGTGAAAGTTATGAGCCCTGCTACACATTTCTGATTAAGTGAAAAAATGTATTCATCATCATTAAAAAGAAAGTAGGCATTTCGGACTGAAGGGAGATAACTCTTGCAGTATTCTAAAAAATGTCTTCATGTTGAATAAATCTAAACTTGTCTATGTATAAGGATGTAGGAATCGTAACTCTATTTTGACAGCCGCCGTTGTTTAACTCCAATTGAGTCCTTTTGCGCAGGTCTATGCACAGAGGTCATGTTCATTTCGTTTTTGATTAATTATCTGCTCTTTTTTATCTTAACCCTTTCGTTACCAAACCGCCCAAAGCCGCCCGAAAAAAATTTTGGTTCATGTGACCAAACCGCCCAAAACCGTCCGTAATCACCTATTCATATTTAAATGAGAATATCTGAGCAAATCTCGTTAGTACATTCGTGAAAACACGTGATTAT
>JAOPJW010004870.1:63304006-63316526 GCA_027122535.1 Octopus maya
TATGATTATGTTAGAAATTAATTGAAACACATAAGGGGTGTAATTTGGTTAGAAATATGGTAACGAAAGGGTTAAGATAGTTGGATGTGATTTGAAAGTGAGTTGTTTACTGCTTCTAATTGGTCAAGTGATCATGTACTCTGCCAGGGTAGTTTTAGACTTCTAGAGTTTTGAGAAATATTCAGAGATTGTTCATACTTTTATATAGTAGATTTGTATTTACTGTGTGGTTTAGTTTCATCTCTTAGTGGTATATGATTTCCACTTCCTGAAAGTTTTCCCTATCTATCTTTCCAGACTGACCTTATTTGACAGTAGAATTGATTTGAGTTGGCTTTCATGACAGGTGACCTAAGAGTGTGATGGATTCGTCAGTTCATAGGTGGAGAAAGCTGTAGTTTATGGCTTTTTAGCCCCCCACCCAACATTTAGTGTCTGAGCTTCAAATGTCTGTTTTGAATTAATGTAATTATTTTGTTTTATTTTCATGTCATTAGTTGAAACCAAGAGAAAAAGCTGCCTTTAATTATAATGAGAAGCTAAAGGAGAAGTTTGGTCATCATCCAGAAATAAAGAGAATATCTCGACATCGACATGTACCAAAATTCATCTACAGGGCTCGTAAAGAAATTAAAACTATGAAGGAATCTGAGAAACGAAAGTATGTATCACTGTTAACAGTTTTTCCATTCATTAATGTGTTTAACTAGATATTATTTAATAAACTAAGTATTCATCTTCTGGATATGAGAGGAAGAGGGGTTATGTTATATTAATGGATGGCTCTAATTAACCTCTTTTTGATGGGAAGTGGTACGGACTGCATTGAATCACTGTGTATGTGGCCGTGTAATGTCTCACTTTGTGCAGCACTGTGTATTCAAATATACCACTTTGAGAAGAATCTGTAGATACACTGTAAAATTATTTGTGGGAAAAATTATGTAGTTACTAAACAGCCTAATACTGATCTGCAGCACAGACTGTCAGTGCTTAATCCATCTGCAAGGGGTTAAAGGTCAAATGTTTATTGCTTGACAACCCACTCTGCTTAGCTGGAATAGTTGTTGTTTACACCAGGTCAAGAGTGATTGAGTAGACCTATGATTAAAAGCATTCCAGGTGACCATCCCTTTATTTTCTCAGATACAGTGAAACTTAGAAACATTATCCAGTGTCTCCTCAAGCCAACAAAAAAGTGATTTGGTGTTATAATAATAGCAGCTAAATACCTTCTCCAATATATCTTTACTAATTTGAAATGAGGACACATTTAATAATTTAGTCCTTTCTACTCATAGAAAGAAGGGGTGGTATATATTGTGTGGTCGTAGGCTTAAGAAAAACACGTTTGTTTTTAAGATTGCAGAATGTGTTTTGAAGGAGATTTGGTTGTTATTTTTACCAAAATGGATGACTGAAAAGAGGGTTTCTCAAAGTAGAATAGTTTACTGAAGTGACAGGTCTAAAATTAATACATTCTGTTAGCTTGGGGTATTTTTGAGTTGAAGTCTTTCTCTGTCTGCATGTTACAGATGACATGATACATGCTCATGCAACATGGGGATGATACATGTTGCCTGATATGGGAACATGTAGTGATATCTCTAATACTCCAAGAGGAACTAGAAAATGAATGAATTGTGAGTTCATGACAGCAAAACAGCTGCAGTCCATTTGAAATTCCTTGGCAGAAATGTTTCAGTTGAATTGCTATGATGTTGGTTAAAACCCCCCACTCAAATTTCATACAGTGTGCCTACATAATAAAACCCTGAAAGTGTGCTATTGTAAGTGGTGAATTTTTGGTGAAAAGGTTTGCTGTCCCATTATGATTCCCAGTTAGTGATGAGTTTTCCTTCCAACGTGGCACTTCCCTAAATCTCTGAATCTGAAGCCTGTGTTATTAAGAAATTATTGTTCTATTTATTTCCTTTTTTGTTTCCAGGATTATACTGGATTATTAACATCATTATTTGTGGGTCTGGTAGAATCATTAGAGCTTTAAACAGAATGCCTCATAATGTTTAGTTAATCTTTTATACATCATGAGTTCAAATGTCACCAAGATTAACTTTACCTTTCATTCACCTGGGGTTGATGAAGCAAAGTACCCTGTTCAAATATTGGTGCTATTTTTATCTGCCAGAAGCAGTTTTAGTGACTCTTTCCCTCCCTCCCAAGTATCTGAGAACTTCTGCCTTTGTTAGAAACAATTATTGTCATAGCATCAGTGGACTATCAAAAATATTAGTGAATACGATAATCAGTTTCATACCTTTACTGTTTGAATTCAAATCTCACAGAGAATGGTTTTGTTCTTTTCACTCCGAAATCATAAACTGTGATCAATTTATTAAACTCCTGCTTCTTAAAGATTGGGTCTTTGTGGCAATATATAAAAAATACTTTATTAAATATTCAAATGAAGCTAATGAAAATTATTTACAGAAGAGATCTTGAACATATGATGACTGTTTTTTAATTTTTTTCCTTTTTTACAGGGAGAAACATAGGATGATTCATTCCAAACCAGAAGAAGAAAAATCAACCAGAGAAAAAGTAGTTTTGAATGTAAAGGAGTGAATGTAGAGGTGGGTCTAAGAAGAATGAATGTATAGGTGGGTGAAAAGGAGTGAATGTATAAGCTGACGAAAAGAGTGAATGTATAAGCTGATGCAAGAGTGTGTGTGTGTGTGGTATGGATGTAAACTTGTGTAACTCATTCAGTTATTAATAAACATACACCTGTTTTTCTGTTATATTTGTTGAATTTTGTCTTCTATTTTGCATTGTTATACAGTCTGCATGCATTTTCTGCTTTTAAATTATTATTTCCATTTTACTTCTCAGAGCTCTCGATTTCATTTGCTTTGGTTAATTCTCAGCAACCTATTGTCAAAAGTCTCAGGTTATCTTTTCACAATACATAACACTCAAGTACCAGTCCCAAAATCATCGGTCCTCAATAGAGCAGTTTTCTAAGCATGTTCTAACTTCTTGTCAATTCCAATCTTTTCAACATATTTCTCAAACCTGCTTGTTAGTGTTCTTAGTGCTTCTATAACTACCAAGATGACAGTTACTCTCTTCATTGCCCACATTCATACAGTTTCTTTTAGTAGCTTGTACTTTTCAATTTTTTCAGCTTTTTGTCACCCACTTGTGCATCCCCTGGTATGGTAATATCTGTGATCTTGGTTTCTTTCTTTCTCTTATCTACTATAACGTCTGGTCCCTAGCATCAATCACTCAGTTACACTGAATTGTGAGATCTTATACTGATTATTCTAAGTTTGGATTTCTGGTTTATGTATGTGCCATTTATTATTATTATTGAATGAGAGATCAGTGCATGCCATCAAAGTGACACTGGGGTAAAATATATGAAGCCCAATATACCCATTGTAACTACCCATCTGATAAGGGTACACCAGGCACATGCATCACAACCATATGTGCATGACATAGTAATCTGATATCAAGATAACACATGACCTTGCAGGTGGAGCTCAGTTAGAATTTTCTTCATGTTGAGTAGCCCATCTTGCTCAAAAGGTCCTTGAATAAAGTTTGTTTAAGGATGATGAACAAAACACCCATATTTCCAATGAATTCCTGTCAACACACGGCTATGATGCTCCCCAACTACTTCTGCTCATGATCAGAGATGTACATATTGTCAGCCACTAAAGGACATGCTCATCTATTAAGGTCAATCAAATCTGTGGTATTGAGCAGAATATCTGTTGTAGCCCATCTTTTATACCAAGACAAAACAATGTACATAATAACACTTTTATTACTTCTGCCTTAGTGAAGGCAGAGGTATTGTTTGCAGTCATGTTTATTTGATTGATTGTCTGTGGACAAGATATCTCGAACCGCTTGATGGATTCGGATTAAACTTTCAGGGATGTTTGGCCTCATGACTGGCATGAACTGATTAGATTTTGGGATCGATCTGGTTACAGACAAGGATTCTGGATTATTTTTCCTGCTTTTTTTTTTTTTTACTTAATTTTTGAGAGCGGTCGGGTTCATTTTTAGTATTCTCGTTTGTGAGAACAGTCGAGTTTATTTCAGATTTTCTCATTTTAAAAATCATCTCTGGCTAATAGTTGAGAGGATGCTGGTGTTGCCTTGGTGGATGTTTGCACTCTGTGTGACAGTGCTCGCTTGGTCCATCAGGGCTACCCGCTGTCACCTTTTCTGTACGTAGGGTTATGTCGAGCAGCTGCTGTCACGCGTGGAACGTATCCGTCTGTCGGCCGAGTCTGTAGTGATGATTGCTCTGCCGCCTTCCTTCAATTGAGCCGGCAAAGCAGTTAAGTACTGGGGTTAGTGTAATTGATTAATATCCCTCAGAATTGCTGACGTTGTTTAGAAACATTATTAACATTACTGAATATTGTGTCTTTGATTTTACTGGTGCCACATCCCTGGCAATAACGTCTGTTAACTCTTAAATTCTTGTGAGAGAAAATATTGCACAAGACTGCATAACTCAACCAGTGTGAAATGTAGAATATCAAGAATCTTATTAGTCTCGTTTACATTTATTTTTGAAGGGAGTAAGTCGTGGTTATTAATGTAAGGGAGAAAACTCTAACCCCTTTTATTCACTTTTCTTACTTTTTAATTTTTAAAACTCTAAATACGTCTATTGGGACCTTATTTCTAGAGAAGAAAATTCAGCACTTTAAAGCTATCAAAAATTGTCTAATGCTTCTTGTCGTAGGTACTATTGCTGGTGATATGAAATATTGACCCTACTTGTGTGTTACTCGTAAGATCTAAACGTTTTATGGGATTATTAGAAGTTTAATCTACCTGTGATTTGGAATTCAAACAAGGATTAGGTGACTATGAATCTTTTCCAAGACTGCATTACAAACTGATTTGTCATGCCAGATATAATATTTCCAACAAAATATCCTTCCTTTTAGACAGTGTATTAAGTCACCCACTGAGTTTAAGTTACACTCCTTCTAATGATGATGGTATGCACGGTTGTGGCATACGTCAGGTGTCGAAGTGATTGCAGAGCAACGGGAGATGAAGTGTTTCGCTCAAGAGCACAACGCATCATTCAGTTCAAGAACTGCAACTACGGTCTTGCGAGTACCACCCTAACCACTAGGTTATGCGCATGCGCACACACACTTTGATTCAGTAGAAAAACTATGGAACTGAGTCAAAACTATTAAATGATACACGTATTCTTTAACTTTGTCTTTCTCTTCGTCGCTTTACTGTATTTCCTAGTTGTCTCCCTTCTCATTACACTTCAACCTGATTTAAATAAAATATCTCTCTAGCATATATCTCGTATCTTTTCGTAATAAAATCTTTGTACGAATCATTTAGAATTAGTTTCTTCTCAACATTGTGCAACTTTATTAGACTTTGAAAACTATATTAACTAACAAAAAAAAAAAAAAATCTTTTTAAATACTACATGGAGTTGTTCCCCTTTAACTTATAGCGTTTTGCTTAAATGTAATTGGTTGTTCATCACCGACTTGTGTTTAAAGGAGTTGCAACTGTAACCATTCTATGTATTTTGTTAAAGCAACATTTATTCAAAGTCACATTATGCACTGTTACCTTCTTCCTTATGACAGTATTCGGGGATTTTCCAGATATTTCAAGCGAGTTGAGCGGCAGAGAAGAGACCCGTTCTTCTGTACATAGAAAAAATTATTGGACAGAATCTATTTAATTAGAGTCCTTTCTGGAGTGCTGGATGTTATCGTTCAGCCACATGTCAGCCGTGACCATCTGTTTATTTAATATTTAAACTACATTATCCAATGTATTTTTTAGGAATTTTAGAATATTTGACTGCTATTTCTAACGAGTCGAACTACTATAGAGAAGAGTCATGGGCAAACTGCGGCCTACGAGACTTTTTGAATGGCACGCCAACGAGCAATTACCTTGAATTTTTTAGTAATGCAGCCCACCTGATGATTCATGTCTTATGCGGCCCGTTTCTCGCAAAAGTCGGCCATACCTGATGCAGAGCCTATGAAAAAGCGGTGAGCTAATAGAATCGTTAGCATGCCGGACAAAATGCTTAGCGGCATTTTGTTCGTTTTTACATTCTGAGTTCTAATTCCTCCGAGTTCAACTTTGCCATTCATCCTTTCGGGGTCGATACAATAAGAACCAGTTGAACACGAGTCGATTTGCCCATTCCTCTGAAATTGCTTGCCTTTTATCAAAATTTGAAATCCATATCAGATTACTTAGAAAGGCGACAGACTAACAGAATCATCAGCACGCCGGACAAAATGCTTCGCGGGTATTTTTTCCGGTGTAGAAAATGCTACGCAGCATTTTATCCAGTTGAGCACTGGGATCAATGTAAACGACCTACTCCCTCGCCCACAGAATTCTGGCTTTGTGCCAACAGTAGAAAGGGTTATTAAGTTACTGAGAAATGAGGTGAGATGGCAGAATCATAAGCACCTCAGAAAGATGCTTAGCGGCATTTTTTCCCCGGCTGTATGTTCTGAGTTCAAATTCTCAAATTCTGTCGAGGTCGATTTTGCTTTACATCTTTTCTGAGTCGATATTTTTAATATCAGTGAAGAACAGCGGTTGATGCAATTGACCAGTACCCTCCCGCCAGAGCTCAGGTCCTATGCTTACAGTAGAAAAGATTATTATGTTAATGAGGAAGGCATTTATAGTCACATTGTGCCACATTACGATATAAGCTCAGGTGAGTCTGTGCGTGCAACCATGTAGTTTCGGGTTCTGACCCTTTGCGTGGCACTTTAAGGCAAGTGTTTTCTACTATAGTTGCTGGCAGATTGATGCTTTGTGTGCGAATTTGGTGTGGGTGGTCGTCGTGTACACATACACACACACACACATATACACATACACACTGTTCTGTCCTTTACTTGCCATCTCCAGGGGTTTTCTATTTCGTACAAATTGGATATTCTTCTGAGAACGTTTTTCATATTTGAGGCTCTGCTTTTACTGAATCTATTTGCAGGCGGTTTCTTTCGTTTTTTCCAAGTCGACGTCATTATTGGAAAAAAATGAAAAAGAAAAAGAAAAGGACACATCGGATTTACTGAATAGTTTAAGATGACACTTTTCACTCTGGCTATCACTATCTCAAGAGTACTGATAATTACCCCTATAATGTCCTACACTTTATATAATTTATCTATATGAATATCTTAAAAGTTATAGGCCTTGAATCCATCACAAGATTCTTCAAAATGTACAACACTTGATAAGCTAAGTTCGGACGATTTATTCAAAAAGCTGTTTTCAGAGAAATCATACCTATCAATTACTTTATAGGTCTTTCATAGACAACAATGAAATCTGCTTTACACTTTTTTACGAACATCAGGAGTAAGCTGGTTAAGCTTGGTGGTCACTGCAAAACTTAAGCCTACCCCCACCGAAGATCCCCACAAAAACGAAATAAAAGAAAACTTTCACACAAGAAAAACAACAGTCCTTCTCTCTTCTCTAAAATTTGCTTCTCTCCTCAACCATAGACTTAAATATTCGGATTATACAGAATGATTTCTGCGAACAATTTGAGCGTGTGACTGAGGAAAAAAACATATTTCCGACAATTTGCAGGCATGACCTTTATCTCTATAGCAGAGTACCGAGGAGCATTCTTCCCCACCAAGATTCTTAGAATAACATTTTAGGACCTCCCAGTACAATAATCCCTCGCCATATCCGGATTCACTTATCGCGGTTTATTATTTAAGCTTACGCCAATTCCTCCGTGGTGTTCTTTTGTATTTATAATAAAATAAATATATACAAATTATAAAAATGATAAAACAAAAGCACTCAGAGAGCGCAAACCTTCGCCAAGGCAACACCAATATCCTCTTAACTATTAGCCAGAGATGATTTTTTAAATGAGAATATCTGAAATAAACTCAGCTGCTCCCACAAACGAAAATGCTAAGAAATGAACCCGAATGCTCTCAAAAAGTAAAAGAAACAAAGCAGGAAAAATAATCCAGAATCCTTGTCCGGTGCTGGATCGATTCCAAAATCTAATCAGTTCGTGCCAGTTGTAATTTTGTGTCGGTGGTTTTTGTTTGAATAGTTTTTTTGCGCTGCTTTCCAGCGGTTTGGGTATTTACGTGTACTTGTTTGTGCTTTCTTTTCTCGTTAGAGAAGGGATAGCTGGTTAAAGAATGTCTGAAGACAGTTATAGTTACTCAGACATATCATCGTCCGAGGAGGAGTTGCTGCAGGCTGTTAAGACAATGGACCAAAAACTGAGAACAGAGAAGACGAATTTTGCTGATGCGGCAAGGTATAAAGAGATAGAAGCGAATATCGGGGAATTCGGAAAACATGAAGGAGAAATTAACCGAGATGGGTTCGAAGTGAAGCTGTCACCTCAGCAAGAAGTCAAAAACGGAATAAAAGAAAAAAAACGATAAACTATCGAATCTTTTCGATAAATAAAGGAAGAATAGATGTCGTCACGGCAGAACAAGTAGAAAAGGCGTTAAGGCAGATTTGGGACGACATAATATACCTGACAAGAGGTTCAACGTTTGGAGCAGTGGAAGTGAGGTTTCGTAATGTAGCAGCAGCAAAGACTTACTACTGTTGGAGACATATCCGTGTGTAGGAGGTTGGTTCGGATTTTTTTGGAGAAATTTGTCCAGAGAACTTTTGAATTTATGGGCTTCATTTTCGTTTTGATGTATTTTGGTATAATATTAAAGAGAGCTGGACCGGTTGAGGTAAAGTAGGTGTGTCGTACTGCTGTTATACGTCTCGAGTTCGATTTTTGTAGTGGGCGGATAGCACGGAGGCCAAGTGGGTGGATTTTAGAATTGATACCAATATCATTTGTACAATATTGATGAAATATTTTCCACAGCACAAATGATGTAGCGCTCACGGCGGCGTTGGAGAGAGTAGAGATTGAGATTTTTAGTCAACTTCATCAGTCAATGTCTGTCATGCCGTCTATTTTTATTGTTATTGACCTCTGGAGTCTTCCCCTTATATGATGCGTTGCTTCGTGCGGGGAGATCACAGTGGGCAACAGTATTCAAGGTGGGACACCACTACTGAATTTGGCTGAGCTTGATCGGATCCCCTCAACTACAACATGTTGGGTTCTGTTCCTCAGAAAACACTTTATCCACTGCAGCAACTTTCCGCGGACTCCAATGTTGGACAGTTTCTTCAGCAGGATTTCGTGGGCCATCCTGTCAAATGCCTTGCTGAAATCAGGGTATATGATATCAGTTTTGGAACCTTCTCACAAAGCTTTTATTATGTCATCAAAACGGTTCAGAAGCTGCAACAGAGTTCCTGCCAACACGGAAACCATGTTGGTTGGAGTTCAGCAGATTGTTGTCTTCAAGGAAGTGGGTTATTCACGATCTCACCGTCCTCTCAAATGCTTTAATGATATGGGAGGTGAGTGAAATCGAACGGTAGTTCGCTGCAAGTAATTTATTTCCTTTTGAAAATTGGAACGACAGACTGGGAAAGAAAATAATCAGGAATTTAGCCTGTGTCAAGTAAGTTCCTCCAGAGCTCAGCCAGAGGAGGTACAATTTGATGTCGATACATTTTTAGGACAGTAGCCGGAAACCTATCGTGACTTACTGCCGAGTTGTGCTTGATCATATTTATCAATGTTTTATCTTACAAACACTGTTGTGTTTCCTAAAGTTTAAATTTCCATTGTCAGCCTTGTATGCAATCCCTTTATTCTCATCCAGACTTAACGTTTCTACTTCCTTTTGTAGTTGATATGCTATTTTCTTTGGCAATTCATTGCTATTTTCTTATTGTAAAAGTCAAATAACACGTGTTACCCTCCATTCTCTAAATGACAATCTCAGAATTATTAGGAAATATTTTGAAAATCAGAGGCTATTGAAAAAGTAAGCTATGTTCTATAATATATTCTACACGTTTTTGTACAAAATACAGCACTAATATATTTCCACATAGAATTTCTGCTTTAATTTTGCCACATGGTTTTTACTATCAATAAGTCATTGTATATTTCTTTGACAATTTTTACTCCACAGTCATCATTTATATATAATTGATGATACTTCACAGCACGATATGCTTTACAGAGTTCTGCATTTCTGATTTTGTCATCTTGCGTTGATCAAGCTGTGGAGAAAAATGATGATAATGATGACAAACCAAAAATATGGGTAGACTTCTCTCTTGCATGCGTCAGTTCGACTCGTCCACTATAAAAAATTGTTAAGTCTGTAAAAGAAACAAAATCGTATAGCATATCAGTAGGTTTTGACTTAATTTTAAAAAAAATTGTTGAAAATTAAGGAATATTCAGATATACTGAAGATAATATATTGCAAAAACAGTTTTCTATTCTTTTCCTGTTACAGAAGTCGAACTCGTAGAACGATCATAACTCAACAGAAGTTAAATATGGTTTAGGACAGTAATTCAAAGACATAATATCAATTTTCAATTTACCACATCAGTCAAAGCAAAATTTAAGTAAATATGTTATAAAAAATGTGTATACATATATTTGTGTTTTACAAAGTTTTTTGTTTTAGTTAAAATGTGTTGTGGAAAGTGTGATTGACCTGAGGTAAAAAGAAAAGCAGATAACGTACGTGTTTTTAACAGTAAGTATGATTATCCTTTTATGTATCTCGTAATTAACGACAGCCGATGATTCTGTTCTGTGTTCTCGATGTCTGTCCTATGGATGTGAAAACCGAAGAATGCTATGTCGCTGAGACAATTTGTATACTCTCGGAGGAAACCAAGAGCTGACAACATGCTAAAGGAACGAGAAAAGATTAATTCTGTTGTGCTTTAATATAAATGGTTGTCAGGTTACTACTCTGCTATTAGTCCTAATTAAACGTGCGAAAATAAGGGAAACGCTAAAATCTCACTTGAACAATAAATGCTACGAAGCTATATTTACTTTATTTTGATATTACTATTACATATAAGGCAGCGAGCTTGCAGAATCGTTAGCTCGCCGGGCAAAATGCTAAGATGCATTTTATCCCTCTTTACACTGATCGACTTTGCCGGTCATCCTCTCTGGGTCGATAAAATAAGTACCAACTGAACACTTGAGTTGATGTAACAAATTTAGCCCCATCCCCGAACTTGTTGGCCTTGAGCTAAAATTTGAAACCGATATTATTAAGGCCATGAGCAGGCAGAATATCATACCTACATATATATATGTACATACCAACATATACATGCATATATGGGTACAGGACATAAAAATAAAAAACGTTGAACACAATGAGAAACGAAAACATAAAAACAAAACATAGAAAACGAGCTTTTTTGCGAACAACGGAAAAAAACAAACAGAGAAATGAGACATACAACATAAAGAGTATACCCCTTCGTCAGTTGTCCCTGTTTCATTTACTCCGCGTTTTGCCTCCTACATTAGTTTATTTATGTACATTTAGCATTTATAGTACAACTGGAAAGTAAAGTCATTTTGTAGTAGAGAATTACGACTTTAAATTCACACTAGCTAATCCTTTAATCCTTCATACTAACTACTAGAATTCACAACAATTCAAATAAGTCTTGTTGGGTTTAAGTCATGGACATGGCATAAAGAATAGCTAATATCTCAAGGAGTAAGTGTCGTGGGGTTTAGTAATATCCAACGATCATTATTGTGAGTGTCGTTGAGTTTAGTAATATCCTACAATCACTGATTAATTTCCCCCAAAATCAGGGTTTTTATAACTGTTCATATCCGAATTCTAAGAACCGTATTTCGTGAAAAATTTCTTTCACGAAATTTTAGAATTCGTATATGGGTAGTAATTTTAACCAATGAGCGGAAGAACGTCCTTGGAAGACCTGCCACGAGCGTCACCCCTGGAAATGTGGAGAAAACTCATCATCTTGTACGTGAACATCGTCCGAGGACAATCCACGACATTGCTAATGCTGTTGGTATGTCGTATGCGTCCGTGCAGGCAATCCATACATTTGAATTGAACATGCAGCATGTCTCTGCCAAGTTTGTCCCCCGCCTGCTGACCACTGGGCAGAAAGAACATCGCGTCTAAGTCTGTCAAAATCTCCGTCAGCATGCCGCTGATAACCCATCCTTTATGTCGAAGATTATCACTGGGGAGGAGAGTTGGGCCTAGGAGTACTACTCTGAGACGAAGCAGCAGTCGTCACAATGGAAGAAGCCTTCATCTGTACGACCAAAAAAGACACGATAGAGTCTCAGCTCAATCAAGAGCATGCTCATCGTTTTTTCCGACATCCTCAGTATTGTGCATTGACAATTCGTCCCCCAGAGCTAGACCATCAGTTGAGAGTTCTTCTGCGACGTTTTGAAGCATTTGAAGGAGGACATTCGGCGAAAGCGACCGGATCTGTAGAGCACGAAGAATTGGATTCTTCACGACGACAATGCACCCTGTCACCGAGCTCTTCATACTAGTATGTTTCTCGCCAAAGATAACATGGTATTGCTTCTGCATTT
>JAOPJW010004870.1:65170761-65184893 GCA_027122535.1 Octopus maya
AAAATGAGTAGTATCTGTATTTCAAAGGGCCAGCTTTGTCATGCTATGTGTCATGCTGAGTCTCCCTGAGAACTACGTTAAGGGTACACGTGTCTGTGGATTGCTCAGTCACTTGCATCTTAATTTCATGAGCATGCTGTTCCGTTGATCGTATCAGCTGGGACCCTTGTCGTCATAACCAACGGAATGCTCCTTAAATGAAAAGGTTAAAAAGAAATCGATGCTGTACATTGTGGAAGAACATCAAACTTTCAGTACATTACTTTAAGTTTTTTATTGAACAACTAGCGGTTAACTTTTGCTTTCATACCTCATTTGATAAAATAAACACCAGTAGATTACATGCTAGTATGGATTGGAGGAGTTTACCATACAACATATCATTAGTCATTTTATTGTTTCATAATCATTTGAAGTTGATTCAATTGATCCTATACTCCTACAAATGCACTATATCATTGGCTTACCTACTAAAAGTGTGGCGTGCAAAAAAATCTTCAAATATCTGTATAGTTTGTATTCAACTTTCCAGTTCATACCATCCATCAAAAGTTGATTTATTGATTTCAGAGGAAGACAGAAAATAATAGTCATGAGGTTATTGGTTTTATGTATATGAAAGGATGTACAATTATTAGCATGATAATTTAGCAAGAATTTTCATATGTCAGCACAAATTTGCATGGAAAAGTATAGATCACTATATACTTTTAGATAATTAAAGACAAATTGTAATGATAAATACCAACGTGAACAGTTAAACAAATATTGATTTTAATGAAATCTGTCTTTTTAACAGGTTATACCATAATACATATCCTATTAAATATAGACATGAACATTGAAATGTGTTTGGATGTCAAATAAGAGAAAGAAAAAGTAGGTACTCTGAAGTGTCTTTTTTTTCTTCTTTCTCTTTATCTTCCCATTACATATATTTCTGTTCTTATGCTTACATCCAATGTAAAAAAAAAAAAAAATGAATTAGATGAAATTTAAAAAAGGAAACCTAAATTGTTTCAAAGATATACTACATTCCATACTGAAACAAAATTTGAGGTTAAAGATACGGTTTACATATATGAAGTTAAAGTCTCTTAAATTTAAGATGAGAAGTAAAATAGAAGATGGGAGATGATCTGTTTTTCAGTAGGATGTTCACTTCACATTTTTTTTTTAATATCTGGTCCATATTTTGTGTACAGAAAAATTATTTCTTGTTCTCTGGTGTGCTTAATCCATATTTTGTTTTTATTTTATCAATATCATCTTTCTTTTTGTCTTGGTCAATTCGTTTAAAAGCCTGAAAAAAAAAATGTGGAGAATGATAAAATTAATGTAAAAATTTAAGAAAATATATTTTAAAGAAGACAGAGAAACAATTGTTTTTTTTTTTTAAATGAAATTAACTTCGTGTTATTTTTAGGTAGATGATTTGCTTCTTAAAAATTAGTCTTCTGGTTTACAGTGATGGAACATACAAAGCAGTACAAGTCAGAAGTTTATTAAAGATAGGCAACTTGAAAAGAAGAGCCTTTTATTAAGAGTTAAAACACAATGGGTAAAAGACTCAGAGATACATATATACATACACAAGCATAAATGTGTGTGTGTATATCTATGTGTATTTTGCATGCATTTCACTTGTATTTATACAAGCCAACATGGCTGGACACCATACTTGATAAGAGAAACTTTAAAACAAACACAACCAGCTCTTCCTGTCACCTAAAGAAACCATTTAAAACTCAAATTACCAAATATGTCTACAAAACCAGTACGCTACATACCAGTATGGGCTGGATGAGTTAGCTGTACAGCATATCTTTCATCGTTTCAATCCTTCGTAATCTCTTATGAGGCTCAGCACTCTGAAGTCTGATCTTCTCCTTTAACTTTTAGATTCTCTCTCATGTACGCTGCTGATGCCTTTAAAGTCTAACCATTTTCTCAGTTTGTACTCAGCCTTTCATGCAAATTACCTTATACATTCAATGGATTATGGTTGCCTAGTTACTCTCTAGTTTCTGCAGGTCTTTCACATGCAATGCTTATCTCTGATTACCAAGCAGAATCACACTCTTATGTATACATCATTAAGAGAGAAATCTTTTGCTAACATAGGAAGCAACAGATATCTGGGTACCTTCCATCACTTAACTGATCTAGTAATTATGCTTTCATTACAGCCACGACCAGTACTAATTAGCTCAGGTAGGTAAGAAAATTTAGTGAACCAACTCAACACATGGTGAGTGTCTGGTTCTCTATACAATATATCTTTTAACCTAGATCTTATAGTTGAAAATGGTATGCTATGCCAGTAATTTTCAGAGTAATATCTTCATGCACAACTAGCTTTACTGAGTAAATTTAGTTGTGCAAATATAAACTTGCCTATCAAAATGCTTTCATTAGGATGCAGTCTATAGAGTGTACTTGAATTATGCAGAGTTACATCTATCAACAGAATAAGCTGTACAATATAGCAGACATATCAATGTTGTGTGCAGCTGAAATGTAGGAAACAGTTTTCAGTGTTGTACTCAACCTCAAGATCTATTAAATATTTAATTTGAGTACAATTAGAAATTTTATGAAATTTGAATAAGTTTAAAACTACACAAATATACTTTGTGCTAGTGTGTTGTTAGTGCAATGTTAAAATTTATATTTGTATTCATTTCTCAACATTTTAAATTTTTTTTAAATTAAGCCACAATTTTCTACCTAATCAGTAAAATATAAACCACTGAGAAAAAAAGAATCAACATTTAATTTTAAACACACAACACAAGCACAAATTTATAAATTATTTCAAAATTATCTAAATCTCTTAAGATGTTTAATAGCTCTCTAATTAGAAATAAATAAATGTTTTTGAGCTCTCAAGATTCAGGGAAACAGAATGAAACAAAACAACCCGAAAAAAAAAAAAAGGAAAAGAAAGTGGAGTAGTCATGACAAAACACTGTGTTGAAATACTGATCAAGATTAAGACATCAGATACATAACAGAGTTATGCCCCTTAATCTAAGCACATTTCCAATTTCTTTTCTCGGTAGTAGAGGCAATGAAGGCGTGTAGATTAGTGGTGTGGGCTCAAGATGGTGTGGTCGTGAATTCGATACTAAACGGCGCATTGTGTGGTTGAGCAAAACACTTTATTTCACGTTGTTCCAGTTGATTCAGCTGGCAAAAATGAATAGTACCCAAATTTCATAGAGCTAGGCTTGTCACATTCTGTTTATGCTGAATCTCTCTGAGAACTATATTAAGGTTTAAAACACTCATTGTAAGCAACAGAGAGCCAGTTAGTAATAAAGATGGAGTGTTGTAAGTTGGTAGTTAGATTCACTGTCCTACTAGCTGGTGTCAGACTAAGGAAGGATTAGCAGAGCAGTGGTTTACAACAGAAGGAAGCAGAGAATGCTTCACCATGAATACCACAAACATATGAGATCAAATCTTCAGTGAATAGTAAAATAGAGTAGTTGTTGCATAGTCAGTGGTGACAGCTGCACTTCATTTGGAGTGGTAACAGAAAGGAAAAACATACTATAATGTGAGCCAAAAGCAATTGAAACATTCATTAATAACATCAATGGTACTTGACACTGTTTGATGGAACATTGTTATTGTCTAAATCATTGTGATTTTTTTTGTTGACAATTGAAGGAAATGTCTCATATTACAAACTTGAAGTGAAATAACAAACTTTCATATTCATCTTTGACCTACTTTTTACCTTCCAGAAGTGATAATTCACAATAAGATGCTGAATTGGCAAAACAAAGTCATTAGAGCACTGGATAGACTGCTGAGCAGCGTATTTTCCAACACTTTCTTCTCTGGCTTAAAATTCTACCAAGATCAACCCTGTCTTTCTTGAGGCAGTGGGAGCTGTTACAGTGTCAAAGAAGATGCTTTCCAATATCTGCATCAGCTCTTGGTATTTTCAGATAGCAACACAGATGCCAAGCTGTGTTGGCTTTGGCCTTGCAGAAAGGTCCCTCTTGGATAAAACTGGTAAAGTTGAGATGGAAAACTTGCATGCATGAGTAACTGCTGGGCTTCGAACAGAAATGAAAAAATGCCCAGGCTTGTGCTCATAGGTATCAATACATCATCAACCCTGGTGGAGAGACCTAACCATGGCAAAGTCAGCACTCTCACTAGATCTAATGTTGCATTTGACAAGATCCCTATCAATTTAGAAAATTTCTCCTCCATCATGATATGGCTTTATTGTTGTGATTCAAAAGAGGGTAGCCAGTGGTATATCAAAATTTATCTTTCAGAATATAAAATGCAACCAGCTGTAAACTTCATATTCTTGCAATTTGACATTCAATATTATTTTTTTTGTGGAAAATGAACAATTAGAAATCATAAAACAAAAAAAAGTGAAGTCCCACATAACATATTTCTTTTGTTAGTGATTATATTCATAGTGAGACAACCAGAGGATATTACAATGACTATGGTCAATAGTTAAGCTTAACCTTGTAGCCATTTTGCTTCATAATGATAGAACATGAAAAAAAAATAATAACATTGAATAAATTCTCACCTTCACTGCTTGATAATATAGTACCACAAGGTACCTGTTGCATACATTGAAACCAGATAAATGATCACAAGCATTCTTTGCATCAAATATATCTTCATATACTACATATGCAGTTCCTCGGGTTTCAGCTGTATTACCACTGGAAAATAAAATGGTTAAATTTTAAAGTTTTGATGTTCCAATATTTGCATGCTGAACTGAAACCAGTAAATTTTAGATGAAAAATGTTATTCCTTCTCTCTCTCTCTTTCTTTATTAGATATAAATTAGATATATTTTATTATATTTAATGATATGTTAAACAGATGTTTAGTCACTACTTCATATTACCATCTTAGAGTCTTTTGCTGAATCAATATACCTGCATGTCATTTTTATGAATCGATATATCTGCATGTCATTTTTCTGAATCAATAGAGTGATTCATTAAACTGGTGAAGGGATATGTTTGTGTTGCTCAAGAATTACACTAACAATATAGCAAAAGTTAAACCTATTAATTTCACTTATTGGACGGCAGCCAATGAAGGATTTTACCTTCAGGGATTTTAGTCAGTCATATTGATACCAATTCCTTTCTATCCATCATTATTTGTCAAACTGCAACATTACAAGACATAACACCAATTGTTTTTAGACTGATGTAAACATAAACTGGGACACATACATGCACACACACAAAACAGGTATCTGAACAGCTTCCATCTAGAAAATTTAAATCAGGGAAGACAACTGATCAGGATTCTACTCCAACTTTACACTAACCAGCAAACTATATCATCTATGTGTCCCATCTAATGCAGCTATTGTGCCCAATACTCTTCTGAGTTCATTGTACACTTTCCTGATTTTGTATACCTATTTCTCCTCTTACTACCATCTCTGTTATCCCAACACATCTCCAGACCTGCATCCTCTCAACAACTTATGTTTAGCGTTTAACTAACCAACCTCATTTAGTTATCTCTATCTCCTAGTCTATGTGTATAAATAAATAAACATTTACTTAAGTTATTTCCTCCAATTCCGATCAATAGTTCCAAAGTATACTTATGTTTACCAAAACCTATTTCCAGTATCACCCAGCTCAATTTCAGATATTTCAATATCCATAAATTCAAGTGTGGTGGATGACAGAATCAGTAACATCAGACACAAAGTATTCAGTTATGCCCATAGTACAAATTCTGCTGGGGTTGACTACTTTTCCTTCTTCCAGGACTAATAAAATAGTAATATATTGGCAGTTAATTCAGGCCTCTATATTGTCCTTATGCCAATGCATGAAATAAATATATGTAAATTCAGAAAAATAACACCCAAAATGATATTCCTTTGCAGAATTATTAAAACCATTTTTGTTGTTGCTGCTGCTGCTGCTACTGATGATGATAATGATGATATAGTATGAGAGTCTTGTAAAAAAACTACTTGCTAGTTGGATCTATGAAAGATAGCTAGATGCTTATTGGCAAACTAAGTAAATGAAAGATAAATTGTAACTCTGGATGAATACCTTGTCCATTGCAAGTTAACTTCCCTAATACACAGGTGTAAACACACAAAACATAGATGATTGGTAAAATGTTGAAGTAAATAGAATGAAGTACCTAGTAGAACATTTAAACTACATGCTAAATGTGTGTATTAAGTCAATTAGTCAAATAGACTAAGATTCTAAGTGGTTGAAAAAAAAAACCCACAAAAATTTAAGAATGTTACTTTCTAAACAAATTTATAAAGCAAACAAAATTTGATTAAAACAAATTATTCCCTTATTTGTTTCAATGACTTTTGAATGGTAAAAACTATTCCACTCTATAGAAATTTCAGTGAAATGAACCATTGTAAATTGTCTTCAATATTCTCAAGCATACACACGCACTGACTTAATGAATTTTTACTCAAGTTTTACAGTAGAGGATTCTGTGTGCAAATTTTGATAGTTCATGAGCAAAATCGATAGAATCAATGTTATAAAACAATATCCCATAGGGTATCAGGTTAACATAGGTAAATAATAACTAAAACGATTTATTACAGCTGCTGCTGAGAACACTCATAGTAATGATTATTTACCTGTGGACAATTAGAAATTCTTTTTTTCTACAATACAGGTATATTTAAAAGTAAAGACAGAAAACTATATACCAATGTAGTAATTTCAGTTGCTGCAATTCTAAATGATATAAGTAAAACTGAGAGAAAAGATAAGATAAAAAAAGGGCTTGATAGGGTTTGAGAGAACCGACTTAAATTAGCAGCAAAAAGATAGATGACAAAAACATCAGTGATACAATTAATATTATTTGATTAATATTTAAATTGTGGTTCACTTACATTCTTTTGGGGCATATTGTTTTAAAATTAGCTAATGAAGATTTGTTCCTTGAAGACTTAATTGGCACACCTAAATTTAACTTTACTACATCTGCCACACTGTAGAACACTACTACAATATCGTCAGGACATTATCTATCCCACCCAATTCAAAACAACACAAAACAAATATATAAACATCAAAATAGCTGTCAGCATTAATTATTCCACTAATCCTAATCCCTGCACTGGGATGTAAAACACTGAAAATAGGTGCTGAAGAGAAAACACTGTAACTCCCCGACCAAGCTCATCTCACCGCTCTCTGTTGTGGCTACCAGACCTATACAACAATTGATTTAACACTGGCAGAAATGTAACGTGTCCATGCTGTTACAATGTCATCTGTACTATAAACTATTATAAATTTCAGTGCAATGTGGACTTCAGCTACATGAAGACATAAGTACATCTGGAATGCTAGTTCCATTGGTCACACCCATACATTTAACTAATTAGCTACATGCTAAAGAGGGATAATTGGAGTTATATAACAAAAACAGTAGTTTGTCAAAAAAGTATTTCCAACCATCAAGGAAATCAGTCAATGATACCAATCTGTAACATAAGACATGCTATCAAAACTAAAACTAGCTGTTTATGTTTTCATGTATTTTCACCAAGTCAACTGGTTACATTGATGCACACCACCCAACCCTCAATTTACAAGACATATAATGCAATAGACATAGAGTATGTATCCTGAACTACAGGGATAACTGTTTGAAGTTCACATCTACACAGCATCTTGGTACTTTTAAATATATAAGTAACAGTAAAGAAGAAATCTAGGAATACACAGTATACCTGGAGTATACATGAAACAGAATAGCCATATACGGTATAGGACTGCTAGTTCAGAGGTCTCAAGTACAAAGCCACTAGGCATCTAATTTTTGGTGATTAATCCCCAAGTCAGACTTCATTGAGCTTATAATCAAAGATATTCTAGTTGTGATAGTAAGGATTGTAGAGATGGTACACAAAAGTTCCAACTTCAAAACATCAATTTATGGTAACACCAACTAACACTAATGCTTCTATTTGTAATATGATTTGTAATCATATCTCTAACATTGACTGAAAGTACTCAACATACATTACCATTGTGAATCATCAGGTTACATCAAAGTTTGAGTTATCCCTCCAACTTCTTTTTTATGTATATTAAAGAAATTACAATTAAGCAGAAAATTAATAAACTCAGATACATGACACTTCCCTTTCAAAATTAAAGTATTGTTTGAATTTAAGATAATAAAATATGAAAGATTACATAAAATAAAATAAAAATGATACTGTAAAAGTTTGAAGAGTTTATCCCTACAAACTTTATTAAAGAAACATTACATAATAGGAACAAAATTTTAAAAAATCTCAAAAATAAAGCTGTTTCTACCAGATCATCCTTCATAGAGTCATTAAATCTTATTTAGTTAGTGAAGAAAAAGTCAAATGAGTGTCTGTAAAATCTGGAAATTCTAATGCACTATATTACAATTTATATTAATCAGAACTGATTCATCATCCTTTAACGTCCACTTTCCATGCTGGCATAGGCTGGACGGTTTGACTGATAACTAGTAAGCTGGGGTGGGTGGGCTGCACCAGGTTCCAATCTGATTTGGCAAGGTTTCTACAGTGGATGTCCTTCCTAATGCCAACCACTCTGAGAGTGTAGTGGGTGCTTTTTATGTGCCACCAACCTGATACCAGCATCGGCCACGACTAGTCTCACTTTGCTTGAGGTCAACACAAGTACGGTATATCGCAAAGCATCTTGGTCACTGCCTCCATGAGGCCCAATGCTCAAATGGTGCTTTTACGCATGGCCCTGATGACCACTTCATCTTTCTTAAGTTTTAGTGTATCAAATATTACATTATCTGTATTCGTTCCTTTTCTAAAAGGATGTGATTTGAGGAAAGATCTGCTAATTCTAGCAGGTTGAGCAATCATTCAGAACCTCATTCATTGGTGCATGTAAACATCAGATTATATATTGGATGATACAGTTAATACTACATGCTGTGGTTCATTTAGTAGTAGGGAAATATGAACCTAATTATCCAGGAATATCATCTGCAAAATATTTATTTCTTACCAGCTTAACACCAAGGAACTAGGGTCAACAACACTTGATACCTTAGGGATTAGGAAAACTTTACTTTGGTCATATGGACTACAAACAATACAGATGTGAATTTAGCATAATGCAATAATTCTTAACATACGTTTCGTTTTAACTTATAGGGAGAGGCAATGTTTGAGTGGAATTTAGTAATCATTCACTCCCAAATGATTGGTATTAAAATGCAGGCTAGATAGAAAAGAAAATGATTCAAAAGTATAAGTATTGAACTAATTAGAAATATAAGGAGTCTACTGAATTATAAACTATGCCTGAAAAAAAAAATGCCAGATAGTAACAGTTAAAAGTTTTTGATCACAGGAATGCTTACCCAGGGTTAACATGGAGCTAAACAATAAAAATGGCTTGAAACAGGTGGGGGAAAAAGAAAGGGATTTCAATCAAAGTTAATTGGTCAACAGTCTACATGGTACAGTTAGTTGAACAATAACAATGATTAGTCCACTCTTGAATAACACAGTGGTTTAAGTGTTAAGAGATAATAGCCATGGTCCAAAAGATACATTTAAGTATAACAAAGCAGTGTTTCTATGGTAACTATTCAACCCAAACAAAAATGATATCTATTTTTTTCAACTATGTGATTTGAAGTTAAAAGAATCATCATCATTGTTTAACAATAATGATTCTTTTAAGTTAGCTACTTATTTGAGTGCTTGAAGTTTAGTATGCATGAAAACCAAACAGACTTTTTGGCCAACCCAATACTCTAGTTTACCTAATCCAGAAGAAAGGCAATGTTAACCATAGTAGGATTTGAACTTAAAACATAAAAAATAAAGATTATAATCAAATGTTGCAGGCACTTGTTTACTAGTCTACCAAATTTAATAGTACAGATATTATTAGAGATCTCCAACATCAATCCAAGCCATAATACATAAATAACAATATTAGCAGGTCTTTACATGTACACTATACAAAGTACATTTTTCATTACAGAAGTCAAAACATAATGAGGTTTTTAGGAAGTTACAATATGTCTTTTCTTCCAGACTAAAATTGAAGAGCTTCAGACTAATTAAAACATCTCTCAGATTATTTCTTCAAGGTTATGCCTATACACATACATATACATACATTTATATGTGCATATATCATCATCATTTTAATGATCAATTTCCTATGATTGCATCAATCAGACTGAATTTGTTGAGGCAGATTTATTATGGCTGATTGTCCTTCCAGAAGCCAACTCTCACTTGTTTCCAAGTAGTATTTGTTCCCCATGGCCAGACATGCTTCCACTTGAATCATCAGGGTACTTACTTACAATTACTGTGTGGTGTCAAGACAGACACACAAACACACATATAAATACATACATAATGGACTTCCTTCATTTTCTGTTTTCTAAATTCACTCACAAGGCTTTGGATGGCCTAGTGCTCTCATAAAAGACACTTACCCAAAGTGCTATGCAGTAGGACTGAACCTGAAAACATGCAGTTGGGCAGCTAACTTCTTAACCTCACTGCTTTGCTTGCACAGACACACATTTTAATACTTGTTACTTACTTGCTGTGGGATTTATTGGCCAATAACCTTGTTTTTTAAGACACACACAGGTATGTGTGTGGGTGTGTGTGTTTGTAATATAAAACAAAGTAATTGGCCAATAAATCCCACAGCAAATAGTTAACAAATATTAAAATATTCTGAAGAACAAAGAGAACTGGGATTCTAACTTGGAAAAGTTTATGCAGAAGTTGGGTACTATTGTGTATTGTATAGTAAATATAATTCTTTTATAGTATGACATATCAACTTCGAAATAAATCTTTATATATTTTACATATCTTTTATAATAGTTGAGTAGATGAAATATTGAAAGTACTAATTCCTGGAATGTACAACATAATTGAAAGGGTTGTGTTATGTACCCGAGTAAGACACTTTGCTCAACATTACTTCAATCCATCTAAATGTAAAGAACAGAAATCTTTTGGGTTGCTGAATGCATTACAAAAACATTAAGACAGGAAAAGCAGAAGGACCACCAGGGACAGCCAACAAGATGCTGAAAATATATGGCCAAGTAGTACATACACTACTCACCTGTGAAGTCATGTAGTACAATTAAATGTTATTCTTAATGACAGATGTAATTGAAGCATCATCAACTGCTACAAAAGCAATGTTGCTGCTCTAGGAAAGAGCACCTATAGAGGCTGAAATTGCTTGAATAAGTTATGAAATATCACAACTTTATTGAGTCACAACTGAATTACAAAGAAAGAAACAGAGAAAGAAAGAAAAAAGAGGAATATTAAGCAACAGAAAGTGGAGGGGCAGGGGGCAACAGGCCACACACCCCAGAACAAATGGTGTACTCAACTGTGCCCCACAGTCGTGACTGTGATGGCGTTGCCACAAATAGCCCATGACATTCACTGCAGCAGCCACTCCACTTCACAGAGCTCATTTTTCAGATGAGCTGCCACTATCCTGATTCTGCAGAGGAAATCGGTAGTGCAGGGTCCAAGAACACTGAGGTCTTCACAACAATCAGCACAAACTGACAGCACCTGGTCATGCCCATGTTTATTTATTTTTCTTCCTTCTGCTTTACAGGTGGTGATAACTGGGTTTGCAACTGATGCAGCAAAGTTGGAACTGGAGAATATGCTGCTGCATATTGCGTCCCAGACTAGGGATCTACCTTCCTTAAATGGGAAGAGGGTTATTCCATCAGGTAACCTACAGTCTCCAGTTGAGAGAGGAAACCAGTTATAAAAGTAGCAGAGAGAGAACAGATTTAATGGAGATGCAATTCAGGTTTGTGGAAAAACAAGGTATCATTGATGAGACAACTACCAGAGAAGTTCTTAGTTAAGAGAGCTAAGCGTAAGCCACTATACCTAGTAGTTGTTGACCTGAAGAATGTTTGGCAAGTACCATGCACTGTAATCAGGAATTGCTAAGAAAACTAGGTGTAAAAGAATGGCTTGTCAGAGCAGTGAAAACTGTGTAAAGGTGATCTGTCAGCAACTAGTTCAGTGAGTACATAGGTGCCTATCAGCCATTATTTATTATAGTTCTCTTGTCAAAGAATTACAGAGGAAGTTCCAAATGCAGAAGCAGAGACTAGAATCAAAAAATTTTTAAATAAACTTGATGAAGAGAAAAGTCTTAATCAACAAGGAAGAATACAGAACTCCATTGTCATCAAAGCAGTGGCTGTGTTTAATATACCAAAAAGGAGAAGATTAAATTTTATATATTGTATACTCAATGTAAGTTATGGGTCATAAGAGAGGCAGTAAAATCACAGATAAGTTGATCCACCACTACTCTTAATCTCACTTCCTCCACTATCATGTGTAAGTCTTGTAATCTGACTTGGATTACCACCTTGAGGCCGTATCCCCACTTTACCTCTTTCATTCTCGTTACTTTTAAAACTTTTGCTTCCTCCTACATATTATACAGAATGGCTGCCACCAGCCACACCTCCTCAATCTCTGAGGGTACTCTGCCAATCCTTACCCTGGCCACTCGTTTGCCACACTAAGTCAGCAGAAGTACCCACTCTGGTGTCCTTAGCACCACAGTGGAGTGGTTTATCGCTTCTTGTTCACTTGTGAACCATACCTCAACTATGCCGTACTTTTTCCTTCTAGTATAGAATGTTGTGAGGCATTTTACCTATTTCAAACACTCTTCTATGGCTTCCACAGTAGCTATTTCAATTCTTTTCGTTGCTGTGGACAGCGTTCTATATACCACTGTCCACTTCATCACGCTAGCGGTCAAATCTTGTGGCAGGGCCAACCTCAAACTGGTTTGCTCCTTTTCAATAAGTCTGTTAAACTCCTTCAGCTTCTTTTTCTCCATCTTCACCTCTCAAGACTGTAGTACGTCTGCAGTTAAACTTCTTCCAGTGGCTGAAACATAGCTGCCAGCTGAGACTGGTTTGCTCTCCATCCTTCCTTTTTTCCCTACTTCACCCATAAATGTGGAAGGAAACAATTATTAATTCACAGGCAATAAAAAACAGCAACTAACAATTCAACGATTTAACAATGAGCTTCAACAATTAGGTTCACCTTTACAGGAGACCTTCAACAAATAATTAACAATGCGACTAACAGCTAACAGGAATCAAAAATGATTAAACCGAACATCCAAAAAACAGCAGCGACTATTCACTGTTCAACTACTGACCGATAAACCAACACACATCGAACTAACACAGCCGAACTAACACCATCAACTACTCCCTTGACAGTTAACTCAGTCCTTATTTATTGTAATCAGTCCACCTTCAGTCATGTGGAGGTGTTTAGGATTCTACCATAACACATACTGAGATGATTGCTTTTCTTACAAGTAAAAAAAAAAAAATTGTTTAAGAAAGGATTCTGACAAAGACAAGTACTTACAGTCTAATTTGTCGTATGGCTCCATATTTTCCAAATATATCATACATTTCTTCAGTTGTGATTTTGTAGGGTAAATTTCGAATATATAATATCCGATTCACCTCCGGCGGCAGCCGCACCTGGAAAAGTTTTCAAAAGTTAACACACATAAAACACATTTTTAAAAAAAAAATCATAATAATTGTAACAAAGTTAGCTGTTATAGCTAAATTGGTTTTAATCAACATCTCCAAGGTATCCAGCATGATACCTGCACTGGGGCTAAATATACTATCATTTGCTTCAGATGAATGCTTAGAAGGTATCACAGTCCTTTATATTAGATGATGGTTCACTTGCATTAAACAAGGCTGCAAAAAGAGAGGTTTGGAGATGCCACTATGAAAGGTTGCTAAATAAAGAGAATGAATTGGAGAAAGAAAATCATTCGAATGCCGACTCGACAGAGGTGGTCGATAAAGCAATTAAGGGTATGAAGACAGGGAAAGCCCCCGGCCCATCAGGAATCACTGCAGAGATGCTCAAAATATCTGGCAGTGTCAGCTATAGCCTAGTCTCCTGTATTGCGAACCAGGTGATACACGAAGGAGTCATACCCAATGACTGGTGTAGCAGCACCATAGTCAACTGCTACAAAGGTAAA
>JAOPJW010004870.1:65465014-65480248 GCA_027122535.1 Octopus maya
ACATATTCTACCAGTGTCCCAAGTTTCAAAGTGTTTCGTTAAGAAAATACTGGTGTCCCCGTTTTAAAAAAGACCCCAAAAATTAATAAATAGGGTGGGGGGAGGTTCAGATTACATATAGTCCGTGTCTAT
The DNA here is from genome assembly GCA_027122535.1 of Octopus maya. Classification (NCBI taxonomy): domain Eukaryota; kingdom Metazoa; phylum Mollusca; class Cephalopoda; order Octopoda; family Octopodidae; genus Octopus; species Octopus maya. The sequence goes on from JAOPJW010004870.1 coordinate 65,465,147, forward strand.
CCAAAACGGTAGAGGAGTAGGGGCCGAAACCGGACGTGGTTTCTCCTGATGATGTCTTGGGGTAATTGGATCCTATAAAGGAGCTGTTGTGGTAGCAGACCACGAAACATGGTTGAAATTCCAATACGAATGTCAGTGTGTCACACTTTTTCAACTTTATTCCTAGAGGTCCATAACCCAACATATCATACCATTCTGGAGTCAGGCCGACTCCGTAAGTAAATTAAAAACATTCCGGGCCGAATTCGGACCCGTAATCCTGAAATTTTGGATTTCCAAGTTTTCATTACTGCGATTGTTTTCGGCGATTTTTTTTACGTGATTTTTGCGACGAATTTTTTTATAGGAATAATCGAAATTAATTGCGAAATCCAGCGGTTAGTTTCGGCGATTTTTTTACGTGATTCTTTTGCAAACGAATATCATCATTGGGATATGAAACAATAGCAACAAATTCTCCAAAACAAGTCAGAGATCTGTTTGCAGATCTTCCCATTCGGCGGGGTCACTATCTTAAAAGCCGCCTGACAAGGCGGCTTTTAAGCTAGTAAGGCAGAAGTTTGATTAATTAAACTTTTCCTTCCTACATTAAATATAATGCCGCTCAATTGAGTATTTTGTTATTTTGCAAAGCTGAGCTTAATACATTTCTAACACTAAGAAAAAGGCAAAGGGTAACAACTCCAGCGAATTAACAACAAAATCTTATGTCTTCTTTAGTAACTTGGCACGACATGGATACCGATTAAACGGTGTTACATTTGACGATAAACATCGTGGCATTATGCCCCTTTAACTAAAGGAAATACACATCTACTAACCGGTACAAAAATTAATTGCATTACACATTTCTCTCTACAAGAAGCACAGCAAATTTAAGACCTCATAATGTCTCGTTAAATTCAGTAAGTATTTATTCTGTAGCTGTCCCTTGTTTCTGTTTTTATGTGCCCTTGTTTCAAAGCAGTGTTTTTTTCTTTTCTCTGAGATATTTTGACCTTTAGAGATGTTATTATATACAGTTTCAAATAACTCTCACTTTTATTCCTCTTTGTGATGTTTTAATTACCGAAAAATGAATAAAAATGAACAAAACAAAATGTGCCTCTCTTTTCGAGCATATAATATACATTCTCATGGCTTGAAATTTTACTGTAAATCACGCTATTGACATTCATTGCAATTTTGATTTCTGTTTATATCTATACAATGCCACACAATAAGAGAAATTTTAGGTTGTAATTTCCTGGAAGAGAAAAATAGAAACGATCCGTTTTTATTTTAATATTGAACTAAAACATTTTTGTTCGAAACAGTCTTTCAAGAGATGAAAAGATGATCGAATATTTTTGTTTTATATTTTCGTGGTAATTTCGCCGAGGTTGACTTTGCCTTTCATCCTTTCGAGGTCGATAAGATAAGTACCAGTTTAGTACTCAGATGAATCAACTTCTCCCTCCCCTAAAAACCTGCTGGCCCTGTGTCAACATTTAAAACCATATCTTCATGGTAATTTAAAGTATAGTGTTGTATTTTGGGAGGGTCACTCTGCCAAAAATAACATACGAATATTTCGCATTTCACCTTCTTTTTTTAATTGTAGTGCACCTGAGCACTGTATACAACAAGTTAATTATTATAATCAATTAATCACATAAAAAATCTGGTGAAACAAATCCCAAAACGAAATTCGATTAGACGAGCAAATTAAAATGTATTTTAAGTTATTCAAACATGTTGCTGCTCATGAGAGAAGTCGGTTATGAATTATTTCCCTTTAGTCAAAGAACGCAGGAAATGGACACGGAACGAGGTATTCTGTTATCTTGTGCACAGGGCATAAAACAGATTTGTTAACTAGCAAGTCACCAACTGACAGGAACAGCTTGCTGCAGCGAAGCCTTTTACTGACATGTATCTTGCCACGACAGCCTGTCCAACGATATTAAGGACCAAATGAGTCTCAATACTGCAACCTTTCTGTGTGTGATGGAGGACCGGTATCAGTGGTACAAGGCCAGCAATTATGAGGGGAGGGCATTGTCAATTACGTAGGCCACAATACTTGACAGGTGCTTTTGTTTCGTCAACCTTGAAAGGTTAAGTTGGCCTCAGCTGGATTTGAACCCAGAATATATTTTACACAATTGTTACAGTGTACTTACATAAATATTTCATATTAAAATACAAATCCAAAACTGAAGAAAACAATCACGAACGAAAAAAGAAGAAAAATATCAATTCAATACTAAGTGCTTCAATCAGTAACACACCACAAGGTTCAACGGAACCTATTAAAGCAAGCCAACATGCTCCCAGCATTATCGTGGGCAATAGCAAGGCTAAGGCATTGATTGGAACAGCCAAGCACCTTCACAGGTATCACCTGACACCTAGGTCAGGCGATCTGCTAATGTTAACCACTCGCCTTACTGAGGTGTCAGTAGGTGCCCGTGAGGGTGCTTGGCTGTTCTAATGCCTTAGCCTCACTCTGAATATTAAAAACCCAAACAAACACAAGGCATTTTCCCAATGCTCTAATGATTCTGCCAAGCCGATAATAATAAAAAGTGAACTGCTGAGCCACTGTGCATATGTTCAATAGAGAGCTTCTAGTCAGACGCTTGGTTTGCTAGAAACAAATCACACACCATCATCTTAGAAAATGACTCATTGAATAATGTTGCCTGTGTTCCCTGCACATAGGAGAAAAATCAACAGGATGATCATGTGTAGAAAACCCTTGATTGGATCTGACCTGGTATTAAGTGGGAAGCAAGAACTGGAAACAAAGAGCCATAGAATTACTTTAGCAGATGGCCCTGTTAATATATAGAAAAGGTGTGGGTAGAAACTCCATAAGGTGTACCTGGTGCAAGCTATGGACACATAAGAGGTGCAGCAGTATCAGGGGAAGGCTAACAGGGAAAATAGTCTTTGTGTGTGGCAAATGCATAGTTACAATAAACACTGGAGATGTACAAAAAAATAGACTCCATCAAATGGCAGATGGGATACCTAGAAGTTGTTGATAGCTTTTGTTATCTAGGTGACCAAGTCAGCAGTGGAGGTGGATGCTCCAAGAGTATAGCTGCTAGAATAAGAATAGGCTGGACAAAGCTCAGAGAGCTCCTACCTCTGCTGGTAACAAAGGGCCTCTCGCTCAGAGTAGCAGGCTGACTGTATGATGCTTGTGTGCAAACAGTCATGCTATATGGCAGTGGACCATGGACTGTGACTGCAGAGGATATGTGAAGGCTTGAAAGAAATGAAGCTAAAATACTTTACTGGATGTGTAATGTCAGTGTGCATGTACAACAGAATGTAAGTGTCTTGAGAGAAAAGTTGGGCATAAGAGACATCAGATGTGTGTAAGTGAGATGACTGCACTGGATATGGACATACAGAAGTGCTGATCTCTAACTATGGAGGGAACCTGTGGAAGAGGTAGACCCAGGAAGACATGGGATGAGGTGATGAAGCATGATCTTCGAATATTAGGTCTCATGGAGGTGATGATAAGTGATTGTGACCCTTGGCAATATAGTGTGCTTGAGAAAACTTGTCAGGCCAAGTGCAATCGTAGTTGTGGCCAGTGTTGGTGACACATGAAAGCATCCATGATGGTGCTGGTGACACATGAAAGCACCTGTGCCAGTAACACATGAAAGGCACTTGCTACAATCTCATAGTGGTTGGCATTAGTAAGAGCATCCAGCTGTAGAAGCCAAGCCAAAATCAGACTGGAACCCGGTGTAGCTCTCCAGCTTAAAAGTTCCAGTCAAACCATCTAATCCATGCTAAAATGGAAAGCAGATGCTAAATTACAATGATGATGATGTTATATGTATATATGAGTCTTGCGTTCTTGCTATCTAGGCTAGGTCAGCCTGGTGGAATTCATCCCTCTACAAGCTATACTGACAGAAGGATTTGAAATTAATAAGCTAATGTAACAATTTTTTTTTGTGCTCATATTAGTGAATTATGCCATCATACTGTCCTGGCCATAAATACAATATAGCATTGTCGTTGTTGTTAATATATTCATCAACATTTTGATTCTGAGGGTTCCTTGACCATAACAAGCATAACATAATTTGCAAAACACTTGCTTGTATGTTTTCAGCTTTGACAAAAAGAGCCATGCCAATCCCATTCCATGCTCTTCGGAACATTGCTATTGTTGGAGGGTTCATTTCTATTGGAGGTGCTGGATATTTTACCATGAAGTTAAAAAGTGAGTTCATTTTGATAGAAATATTTCTCCCAAACTATTTATTATGCAATGTTGTAATTATAAATGAAGTATTTTCATAATCCTCGTCTTTCTTTCTTTCTTTCCTTCATTACCTTCATTACCTATCTCTTTTCTTATGCTGTGTTAGCTGATTTCCCCTACTCTTCTTTGTAGTGAGAATATCTGACAACATGTCTCTTCTCTCATGATACTATTTATTTGTTAATCAGTTAAAAAATAACAATTAAAAGCTCTCTACATCATTACTTCTGTCAGTCTCTTCTTTTTCTTGTTAACTTGGTTCAATCCCTCTTGTAAATTTGCTAGGTAATTTTGTTGTAACATAGTATTGGTAGAAATTACATACAAAATAAAGCATCCCCCCAAAAGCTAAGAACTTTGTTAAATGCACAGAAAATAGGTTTCATTCTTCAATTACAGATATTGTGGTGCCTTGACTCAGCTATTCTTTTATTCTTTTACTTGTTTCAGTCATATGACTGTGGCCATGCTGGAGCACTGCTTTGAAGGGTTTTAGTCAAACAAATTGACCCCAAAACTTGTTTTTTATAGCCTAGTACTTATTCTATCGAGATCTTTTGCTGAATCGCTTAGTTACAGAGACTTAACACACCAACACCAGTTGTCAAGCAGTGATGGAGGGATAAACACAGACGTAAAGACACACACATAGATGCATACATATATACATATACGACAAAAGTCTTTTTTATATTTTTTATAATGGTAGAATATGAAGAAATTGCAAATGTAGAGCATTAGTTTTCTCAACAGACCAGACCACTATGTGTTTGTATGTATAGAAACAGCATTGGGTCTCTTGGGACTGAGTTTCTGTGACCAATTAAGTGATCCAATTGTAAAAAGCAATTATGCAAAAACCATTCTATACAAATTAGCATAGAAAAATGAATTTAAAAAATAATAAATATTAAAGAAAAATGCAAAGATAGCTTGTTGAAGATTGTTTGACAGTTAAATGTGAAAGTCAAGCAGTTACCATATTGTCATCATCATCATTTAACGTCTGTTTTCCATGCTGGCATGGGTTGGATGGTTTGACTGAAAACTAGCAAGCTGGGGAACTGCACCAGGTTTCAATCTGATTTAGCATGATTTCTACAGCTGGATGCCCTTCCTAATGCCAAAAACTCCAAGAGTGTAGTGGTTGCTTTTTACAAAACACCAGCATTGGCCACAACTACAATCTCATTTGGTTTGACAGGTCTTCTCAAGCATGGCATATTGCCAAAAGTCTCAGTCACATGTTATTGCCTTTGTGAGTCCAAAGTTCAAATGGTGCATTTTATATGCCAGTGGCATTGGTGCCAAGTATTTGACACTGACATCAGCCACAACTACACCAATGTTTGAAGGGTGGTTTTTACGTGCCACCGGCACCCAAACAGTGCTAAATATCTGTCAGTGATAGTTCCTTCTAACTACTGGAAGCATGTATTTCTTGAAATGGTAACAAGTAAAAGCTCCACTATTGAGTACATCTTTTATTAGATAAATGTCTGCTACAGCCTCAAGCTTAATCCTCTTTCAAGAGCTAAGAATTAGCTCTCATTTCAAGACAAAACAGATAAATGATACATTTTTTTCTGGATATGATACCAGTCTATTGTTGGGAGTAACATTTCTGGATAATCTGTTACCTACTCCCTGACAACTCTGCGAACGCAGGTGATGTAAAATAAAGAAAGTGATCTGCTCAAAAACAATGAAATACTTGCAACAGGTCTGATTTAAACTTGAGCAATTAGCAATATTGACTCAAACAACACTACACAAATAGGTGATTTTTAAAAATAAAAATAAAATATAATCTTATTTGCTTGATTTTGTTTCTTCTATTAAGCAAATTATTTATTAATTGTAGATAAATTCAAACAAGCAGACTATTTCATTGAATCAGTGTCTCTTCTACGCAACTATACGCCAATTGAAAAATATCTTGGTCAACCAATTGTAGTGAAAAGCATTGATCTTGGTGACACTGAGAACAATGTTGTTGGTGCCCTGGGTGCAAAGGTTTGTAAATAATATTAATGATAAACTTTTTTTTGTTATCTTTTTTAGCAATGGTTATAGGCAAAACAGTTACTTTCTGGTCTGATCCCATTGTGTGACATGTTGAACTCTTTAACTATATTCCCAGGTTGAGCCAAAGCCTTGCAAGTAAAATTAGGTGTACAGAAACTGCATGAAGTCCCATGCCACATGTATATGTGTGTGTATACACACACACACACACACACACACACATATCTACATCTATTTATTTGTAGTGGCTGGTATTAGTAAGAGTATCAAGCCATAGAAACCAAGCAAAAAATGAAACTGTCTTCCAAGCTGTCCAGGTGAGCAGCTGTCCAGAATGCTGACTTTAATGACAGCAATCCATCCAACCCATGATAGTATGGAAAGTGGACATAAGATAGTGATGATGATGTTGAGGATAGCTTGGATAAACAAAAATCAATGTTGCAATTTATATCCTCTTATGCTCTGGTCACAGTTGCCTTTCTCCCATAATTAGATTGATAAAGTATTAGACCAGTGGTTCTGAAAGTGGGCAGTATTGTTCCCCAAAGGGCAGTGGAAAGTTCCAAGGGGACGTTGAAGAAAAGTGGGGTGATAATGGACTAGTGCTTCATGTAAAAACAACAAAATAATGGGTTCATTAGGTTAAGTTTTATTTGTTAAATACAGTTGCTTTGAATTTGCTTCAGAAAGAACTCTACGTTTGTGATGGTTAGTTGGGGTGGGGATGCTAAGAATGTGGTCTGGGTGTGAAGGGGGGTGGCAGCCCAAAAAAGTTTTGGAACCACTATTAGACAAAATACTGAGGTTAATGCCTTTCCTTCCCTTGAGTCCTGAGTTGTAGGGGTGTATCGTGTGGCATGTCTTGGACAATTTTAGGTCTGGCAGAGCACATCCCTCTCCAGTTTGACCACAACTGATTTCTTCCAGAAGAGAAAAAGATATGAAAAGAAAAAAAAGGACAAGAACTGGCTAGAATGCAGGACTAGTATTTTATTTACCAATCCCCAATGGATGAAAGGGTAAGTTAGTATTGGTGGGACTTGATTCTGAGTGCAGAGAGCTGGAATGGTTACTGCAATGCTTTGATGCTCTAACAACTCTGCCTACTGAGGTTGATATAATGACTAGAAAAAAGAGGAAAAATACCTTTGAAGATAGTACCCCAGCATGGTACAGACCAGTGATTGTATTAAAAGAATAAAAGAAAGTAAATCAAATAGTAATTGAAAAGAAAGAGGTGGTTATGAATTATTATATACATTGAAAAGGAGAGGAATTTGTAAAAGCTTAACTTCTTTTTGCTCTGCCAATTTTCTGGTAAAATGATGATTTTATACTGTTTTCTTACACATTTCTGACATGGTTATTAGGCAAATATCCATATGAATGCTCAAGTACATACATTTTCCCAGGCTTGTTGTCATCATCATCATTTTCCATGCTGGCATGGGTTGGATGATTTGACATGAAGCTGGCCAGCCTGATAGCTGTCCAAACTTCAATTGGCTATGGTTTCTACAGCTGGATGGCCTTCCTAATACCAGACACTTTACAGAATGTGTTGGGTGCTTTTTATGAGTGCCTTTACATAGCACCAGCATGAGTGTATTTTATGTGGCACTGGCATCTGTAAAGGACAAGCCTGTATGTATGGATGACAGCATATTTAGCTTGTCGTGTCTTCTCAAGTACAGCAAATCACCACATTAGCACTGTATATCATAAGTAACATTTTGAAATGATCTGGTATCTATGCTTAACAGCTAGGTGAGCTAAGGCATTTAGATTTACATATACTACCAATATATATACATATAATGAAATGCCAACTGTAGATCTGCACACAAGAGCTATGGGTTTGACGATGATAAGGCTAACATGGAAAAAGGAAAGTAAAATACCAATGATAATATATGCAAACAAATGTGTTAAAAATCATTTAAAGAAATGTGTTGGCAAAACATTTTATCCTTTTTTTTTTTCATCTACTGAATTAGATTGCAATTCCTGTATGTGGTCCTAAAGACAAAGGAATTCTTTATTGCTGGGCTACTCGTGAAAATACAGATGAAAGGTAAATTAAAAATAAGAAACTTTTTAATTTATATATAATATGGATAACTTTACAGCTATCTATTTGAAAACCTTTAGCTGTGGAGATTTAAATTATGTGAAAACATCCTATTATATTCTAAATAAATAGAAAAATAATTGAGTCTTTTCAGATTTGTTTCACTTTTCAGATAAATAATTGTTAGAGTTATCCACATTAAAAACATTTCAGGTATTCTGAATTATGCTATGTTCCATAGAAATGTGTATTATTTGATATATGGCCAACTAATGTTTGACATGCAAATCTGAACAGTTGTTAATGCTAAGTCCTGATAAGCTACTGCTATATATTACAATTCATATTCAAAGTTCTCTGGCTCAGTGAGGAATAGTGTTACATTTTTCCTAAAGAGGATAACTATCTTGAAACAGATCTGTAAGAATATTTACAATTATATTCCTGTTTATTTGGAGAACAATAGAACATTTTCATGTCATCTTAATCTCCAGCTAAAAGTTAGCAAATAACTATATATTCCAGGTATTTGTGTTATATATAAATACATATTATCTTTTAATTTAATTTGTTTTGTTTTAAAATTACTGTATTTCTTCAGTTATTTTACTTTCTTGTATAAAGTATTGAATTCTAAATTTAACAGAAGGCATTAACTTTGTAAAGGGAAGTGGTATAGTCAATTGAATCATTCCCAGTAGATTCTCATCAATCTTAGAAGGAGGAAAATGAAGGTCAACTCTAGTGGGATTTGAACTCAGGATGCCAATAGATTTCACTAGATATTGTAAGGCGTTTACTGTAGTACTCTGCCATTTCTGCTTCTCTAAGTCACCTTCCTGTAGAATGATGTTTGTATGAGGAAAGTTTGTATAAATGTTTGGTACAATAAATATTGATAGTTTAACCTTTCAAAAGCACAAAAGCCAGAAATATTCCTAATTACTGCCACTATTATAAGCATTTTTAATGTTGATCAGAAGTTCATCCTTTCAGGTATTTAAGATTCACAACTACATTTAAAAAGTGCTGGCCATGTTACTTTGAGACTTAGTACAGTGCCAACAATTCTTGGCATTGCACCAAGTCCAAAAACAACATAGGTGGGCTGCAGCTCAGTGTAGTTTAGGGAAAGAAAATAGTTGGTATGAAATATATGGTGTTTGATTCTGATTTTTATTTGTTTTATTTGTCCTCTTTTTAGATGGCTGGTTGACAAACTTGAAATTGAAATAAAGAAAACAAAGCAGCGATGGACATTTTATGAACGACCGATAACAAAAGAAAATGAAGAGAAAAAGTTATGACACTAGGAGATTGTTAATTATTTTAAACCATATTTTCAAAATTAAAGAAAGACTATTGTTGATATATTGTTAACATTTTATTCTGATTGTCTTTCTTATGGTTTTAAAAACTAAAAACTGCTTTTTTTAACTGGGACAGAAAGATCAAAATAATGAATACAACAAAAAAGGAAAAAGCAAGAAATAATATTTCCCATTTAGACTTTTGAATTAACTAAACATTAGTGTCAAGTGACTGAGGCCTTTGGCAATATACTGTGCTTGAGAAGACCTGTCAAGGTAAGTGAGATTGTAGTCATGGCCGGTGGCACATAAAAAGCAACCACTACACTCTTGGAGTGGTTGGCATTAGGAAGGGCATCCAGCTGTAGAAACCATGCCAAAGCCGATTGAAACCTGGTGCAGCTCCCCCAGCTTACCAGTTTACAGTCAAACTGTCCAACCCATGCTAGCTTGGAAAATAAACTTAAATGATGATGATGATAAGCAATATAGAGACTTGTCATCAATACTTCAACAATGGTGTGTTTATTTATACCATTCTATAAATATTTCGTTTATGGATTTGGTTTGCAAGATTCTTTATGTGAGTTCAGACTCTCCCCAGATACAACAGAACATTCTATAAATATGTTTCTTGGAATTTACTTATTATTTTTCTAGATTTGTAAATTAATTAACTTTTACGAGTTAATTCAATTATGTAAATAAAATTGTCTCTCAACATACCCTAAAAAGTTTTGATCTTTGAAATTCTCAACACCTTTTCAGGTATACAAATGATAAATTAATCATCAGTTTCAGTGCATTACAAAATATGGCTCTTTTTTTTCAAGGAAATGGCTAACTTGTTGCAGAATCTCAGAGGGTAAGTGAAGTAGTGAATGAACAATTCAAAAGTATTTTCATTACCTTGATAAGATACATGCAAAGAAAGCTTGAATAGTTCTTCAACACAACTCTTATTAAGGAGGTGATAACCTTCAATATATATAAGAAGATAAAACATCACACAGATAAAACATAAATAAAACAAACCTTAAACTAAGCAATCAAATGTCAGCTGTAGATGTGTATACTTTGACTGCAAAAATATTTGGCTAAGTTGATCCTGTCAAAAGCTATCTGGCCTCATCTTTATTGGAGAAATTAAAAGAGCAGCAGTATGACTTTTTTAGAATTAGCAATGGTCCTCTTTAAAAAGAAATCAATGAGTCTCTCAAACATACCCTCAGGTATACAAACAGCTACTCTCACTAGCTAGCTATGCTGACAATAAGATCACTTAGAAGTCCTAATTATGCTAAATATCTCCAAAATCTCTTAAATATGTACAATTAGACTGCAAATCACAAATGTAATTTAATGCAACTAGGATACACAGAAGCAGGGAAGATTGCAGTCCTATAGCCACAACTATTATGTTATCTACAAATTAGATTAATTTACTGAGCTGGTAACAAGGGAATTCTGATACCATATAGAACAAAAGAAAAAGTCTTGAGCTAAAGTCACATAATTTGTGGTATATTATCCTACAATTAAATTTTCTAAGGTCATGGTGTACTGCAATTATTTTATCTCTAGCAGCTATTGTCAGTTTATTTTGTGTTGATGTAATTGATGGTTGCCTCTTATCTGTATAAAATTATAGAATTCTGTTGGTTCAGCTTATTTCCATATATACTAAATTGAAATACAATTAAATTGTTTGTTAATCTATTTTACTTACCATGTGAGAGTCTGCAGTGAGTGATCCACTTCATTCAATGTTTCTTATTTCTTTATTGCCCACAAGGGGCTAAACATAGAGGGGACAAACAAGGAGATTAAATCGATTACATCGACCCCAGTGCTTAACTGGTACTTAATTTATAGACCCCGAAAGGCAAAGTGGACCTCAGCGGAATTTGAACTCAGAACGTAACAGCAGATGAAATACCGCTAAGCATTTCGCCCAGCATGTTAACGTTTCTGTGTTGTCATGCATGGAGGCTTTGTTACAAATCTTGTCAAAAGTTTGTTGGTTTTTGTTTCCATTTCTCTATTGCTCTATAATTTTGGTATGAGTATTTTATTTTTGGCGTTACAGAGTAACATTTTTAATTGGTTACTTTCTTCTTCAGTTGTTTATTCAACTGATTTAAGAACTTTGTTCTTTGGCTCAAGAAATTCTCAGTTACTGAGCATATTTCATTGAACATCATTCGCCTTCATTACTGGGAGATGTTTAACGCACATAACTTACATTATGCCATTGTCCCCTGCACAGAGAGGGTTTCAGGCCAGTTTATCTCTTTCTCACTTAATATCCATTGAATTTTGTAGAAATTCAGGTAACTATACTTTTTATTGAGTACTGAGCTATGTGTTCTGGATTATTCATTAATAATTCTAAAATGTAAGAAAGTTTCTTGAAATCACATTTACATTGTGGATGTTTGACACATAGTGTAACAGAGATCTAGTAAACTGCTATTGTTTAGTCCCAGATGATGCCTCATTGATCAAATCTATGATCGAATGAATTCTAGCTTTAGTTATCCCATCCTTTTAAGACTGTTAATTTATCTGATGTCTTTTCTTTTTCTAAGATAACAGTATGATGTGAGAGAGAATTGACAACTATTAGTCGAATGACTTGGCTCCCTCACTGGCTCACATTTTGTTACTTCTAGTTTAACAGCTGACCATTTGTATGATGTACTACATGCCAACAAAGTCAAGCAGTAACTTTGCTTGTTTGCGATAATCCTGAAATATACCTGAGAGTATGTGACCCTCTGGATGTTCTAAGGTAGGAGTGGGAAAGTTGATATTGTCAAATAAAACTACATTGTTATTTTGGTCAAAATAAATTAATTCATCTTTTATTTTACTGAGGTTTTCCTCAAATTTTCTGCCATAATTTGATGCATCTGGTGAGATGTTGCACATATATAACTTGTCTCAAAATACTCTAGATGTACAAGTTGGATTTTACAAAGAGTTTGAATCTGACCATAGTTTTAAAGGTTTTATATCTTTAGATGTAGAAACTCCTCTATAGCTTCTTTCTACTTTCAGAACAAAAGAAGATATATTTTGATGTGTAGTTCTGAATATATGGTTTCTGTCAGTGCTATGCATATAGTTTGATTATTTGTGGCAAGGTCTCATGTAGGAAATTTTATTCTTGTTACTCAGTTGTAAAAGAACTTTGTTGTCGAAGAGTACAATTCAAGAGGTGTGTATGGAGTGGTCACCATACGTTTATTAGTCAAGGTAACTTTGTGAGGATCTTTTCTGTTTGGCTGACACTTTTCAATTTCTTCAATTTTGTTCCAATTGATTTCAAATTTGGTGCATTGATGTAGTTTTGTATGCTAATTATTGACATGAAATTCATTTTCACCATAAATCAATAAATAAACAGTTAACAGCTTTTGCATATTTTGGGTAATTTTGGTTAATCAAAAACCATAGAGATATAGGTGTCTGTTTCCATGATAACAAAATACGTCAATTCTTGGTCTTGATCTGGTTTTTTTTTTTTTACAAATTACACCCAGATGTTGAGCTCAGAAAATGACAATGAGTATGAACCTTTTATTAGAAGCTTGGCTACATCAGATGAGAGTGCAAGCTTATCTGATAAAAAAAAAATTCGTGTGAAAAAAAAAAACATTTTCAACGGGGTAGGGGTTAAACCCTTCAAGGTAATATCTTTGCATGGCTGTAGTCCAATGACTGAAACAAGTAAAAGATAAAATTCACTAATATTTATGTCAATTATGCTGTGATAAATATTTTACTTCCCTACAAGTTGAACCAATAAAAAAAAACAAAAGAAAAAAAACTAATGTACTTATCTCTGAGTGTGTGATCTTGAGATTAAGGTGTTATAATAACTATGCTGTGTATATTCCTAGGTTTGGAGTCCTTCAAATTCATTCCTTTCTTTTGTAACTTGAATCTATTTGTTTGGTTTGGAACAGTGAAGTTTCTAAATCTATTGGTTTGAAGTTATGTCTTTCACAATCTCATTTTCAAATTAAACTGTTATAACATATAATCTATGTATATGTATATGATATATTTCCTTACATGTGATATATCTGTGTATTTAATTTAGGTTTGTATTTTACTATTAGCATTTAGAATTCTAAATTAAATTGTAGTACTGTCAACTAGTGTTTTTCTATCCAGTTATATTCTGTGTACTGTATCATGAGTTGCAATGGCTCTTCATTGTAAATGTATGGTCAACTTATGAATGTTGTACCTATTTGTGTGAGCATGTTTACATTTATATGTATGAAATACATGTATTTGAATATTCATATGGTTTAAAGCAAAAAGGAAAAACGTTACAATCATACAGAAATTCAATAAAATTTGTTTATTATCATTGTATATACATATGTAAAAAACAAAAACAACAACAAAATTATCAACTAAAAGATTTGTTGTTTGAAACCGACCTGTCTTCAGTTGATCATTTTCACTGCTAAGCGGTGTTCAAAGATATTTAAGTGCTCTATGAATGAAGACCGTTTGCTTTGTGTTTTGAAATTTTAGAATTGTCTTAGACTTCATATTTTTACTTTTTCTTTCATTAAGAATCAACTTGAAATGGCAACTGATGAATTAATATAACCCTTTTTTAAATCAATAAATTTAATTTATTATTTTATAAATAGCATATATATATATATATATTGTAATGTACTGTCTTTCCAACGCAACATTTCATTCACAGTTGTGTGGTCTTTAATCTATTGCTACAACTTCTATTTTTTGAACTGGTTAGTTGCATGCCACCTCTATGCACCCATCCAACACCTGTCTTTTTGTCTCTTGTCAGCCCTATTATGTTTCATCTCCTAGAACCTGCACCAACTGAGCATCAGACTTCTGGAATTCGCTACCCAACTACATTTTTTGTTCTTGCTCCCATATCTGGAACAGCTGTAGCTGCACACACAGATATCCTAGACCATATCCAAACTCACTCATAGACACACTCTACCCTCTACTTCATATGCGAGCTGTCTCTTTTGATTGTCTTGTCTACTGTTAGAATAATGGCCCCTGCCCCATGTTGGGCCCCTCCATTCAGGAATTTCTAACCCATCAATTTTCTTCCTATCACCGCCCTCATTGTGTCCAACTCAACACAGACCTCACACTAACCACTACGTCCATAGTCCTTCCTTCCCAGAATGTTATCTCTCTGGAATTCTTCCTACACATGTCATTCCCACAAGTGTTGATTTGCAATGGTTCAAGAGAAACATTAATAGCATCAATCTCACCGGTCTTAAAGGGCCTGCAAAGGCCATAGGCATTGTCCCCACTCCAGACTCAACAAATGTAGTAAAAACAAAAAAGTCAACTTACAGATGTTCAAGTTGAATATCATCTATAAT
>JAOPJW010004870.1:65564309-65574514 GCA_027122535.1 Octopus maya
CATTATTCTTTCGAACATTTTTGTTTGTTTTAATTACACAGTCATAAGGAAAGGTAGAAGAAAATTAAACCAGTATTTTCTCATGGACACTTGTATGTAGCTATTTCTGCATATGTTAAAGCACATTTGAAAATAGATAAAACATCTCAAGATAGATGTAGCGGCAAGTATATAAGAAAGCTATTCTCTTGTAAGTATTACATGTGTGAACTTTACACCATCTCAAGAATCAAACACTTCAGAGAAAATACAATTTCAAAAGGAATAATGTACTTCATACAACTCTATGCACTTCAAATAATCTTATAGTTTTTAAAATAACCACAGAATTTCCATGAGTATTGCTAGTTAACAATAATGAGCATTTTAGTTAATATTCTTGTACTTTATTACCCTGTCATCACTATTATTTTTCTTGTATTATGTAATTTAAGTTAATTAAGTTAATCTTTTTGTTGTTGATTAGAATTTATCAAATCAATTTCTATATTTCGAGAATTTTCCTTAACACTTTCCTTATTTTCATCTCTTCTAGAAACTCAATAAATACAAAAGTACACATGAGTCAGATATAAAGATAATGAGGCGAAAACTTGTAAGTTCTTGAGAATATTTAGTTTTGCAAAAATATTTTTTTATCCAGTGTGGAAGATGTTTGTAAGCCATTTAAGAACACATGAAAAACTGATAGATTCTCTTCAACATTTAGATTTAATTTGTGTCAAAATATTTTCGTTGCTTTGAAACTGCGACATGTTCATTGACAAAACTTTGTGCTGGATCAATTTCAATGTGGAAGTGAATCTAACAGTTTTTGTGTTCTTAAATGGCTTACAAACATCTTTCTTCCATGATGCAATTGTTTTTGTTTCAACACAGAATCTCAGATCAAGTCACTTGCTATGCAAGTACATCTCTGTAATATTTTTATCCATTAAATTGATTTACCCATTCTCCCAAACTTGCTGGCCATGTGCCAAAATGTGAAATCAATGTGACTATATTTAATAATGTTTAATGCATAATTTCTACTTATTTCATCTGTATGTGAAAAGTTATATTCCTGATATAAATAAAATAATTCTTTTGATATTTGTACAAAAATATTACTTTGATGAACGTTTTCTTACTTCCAGATGGTTTATTTTGAAGTATCTTGTCTTTGCCTGCTCTTTTACATGCACATATTGTATTTCAGAAGTTTCATACCCTTCACTTCATACAGTGGTAGATGAAAGTGTATTTTGGTGTATGATATATTTTTAAATCAAAGAGAAGGTCATCTTTGTGGTATCTAGACATAACAGGGATTCAAGAGATGGTCTTTCAAAATACTGATCTGTGTCATTATTTAGCATCATCAGAAAAAAATAATAGAATCAGTGGCTTGTCTGCTAAAAACCTAACTTATCTCTAAAAGGCAATTTCTCTTTTGACTAAATCATAACATAGCAATTTATCTCATCATCTTTTCTCAGACATGGAACACATCTAGATATAGATCAAGTTCTATGTGTCATAGTCCTGGCATCAAAGAAGTCTAGCATAGTGGACTATGCATCAAAGGAGTATGTAGGAAACAGCTAAGATGACTACAAAGCTACCTTAATGGGCATCTTTTTAGGTCAGCACTAACCCATCACTAGTTAATATAGCAATTCCTTAAGGTTCAATACTTGGTTTGTTTCTTTTGTATCCTTATATTGGATATAATGAAGCAGGGGAGAAGAAAGTATACACATGATGCACTATTATTATTATTATATGAGACTCAATGCTCTATATCAAAGGCTAACAGGCAACTGTCACCAACACAAACTGCCAATTGCACACAACTCTTTGTATTATAATAATGGGTCAGTCCACCTTTTAGTCACTTGGTGAGTGGTCAGAATCCTTCTACATCTCCCCTTTTTAGAATCAGTCTCTCCTATCTTCTCCTCTTTTGAGAATTGAACTCCACTCCAAATTTTATATCCCTTACGCTTTGGTTTCAATTCTTGTGGAAAAAAATCAGCACACGCTTGATTTTATTATTCTTTTTCTTAATGAACACAGTTGGTGATACCCATTCAGAGCATTCCACTTTCTGAATAACTCCAATATTTTTCTAGTCTCTCTAACTCCAAGTTTATCTGTTCTAACACTGTGAATGGTATCGTTCGTTTTTGTTTAAATGTCAGTATGATATTTTCTTGTATTTGAAACTGTGCCTCCATTTTGGTACACAGACCTAATTTGTCAGACAGAACTCCAGGAAAAATATTTACATGTTACAGTGATGTTTCTGTTTCCATGTTACCTTCTATTGTTGGTACTGCCCGTGCATCGAACCAGTTCCTTGTCTCCTCCATCTCTATCTCCATCCTTTTCTGGCTCTCTGGTGGAGAGCTCACACACTCTTTCCTTTTCCTCCTATTCACGACAGTGAATGATTCTTCTTTGTCCTTCTCTCCTTCCGGCACTGCCACTTTGGCACTCTGTCCTTCATACGACTTCTCCTCTTTTTTTTTCTTGGGGCACCTTGCTTTCTTGTGCCCCTTTTGACCGCATAAGAAGCATGTTGGTAGTCTGCCTTCCACCACCACTCTTAGCCTTCCAGTAGAATAATCTTCTGGTAGAATAAACTCCTGTGATCTCGTGCAAGTCTTTGAGGCTCACTTGTATGGCCATCTTGAGGCCATAATCCCACCAATTAACTTCTTTGATTCTAGTAATCTTCAAGATTTTAGCTTCATCTTCCATTCTGTGCATGACTGCTGCTACCAGCCATTGCTTTCTTAATCTCGGGGGGTGGGGGGAGACTCTGCCGATTCTTACTCTGGCGATGCATTTTCCACAGTACATTGGTAGAAGTACCCATTCCTGTGTCCTTATTGGCACAGTGAAGTGGTTTATTGCGTCCTCTTTGTTGGCAAACCTTACTTCCTCTGTGCCATACTTCCTTCCACACGTATAAAAGGTGGTAAACCGCCTTATGTCTTTGAGGTATTCCTCCATTGCCTCAATTGTTGCAATCTCTATCCCTTTAGAGGACGTGGATAGCATTCTGTATACCACTGTCCTCTTTGCCAAATTATTAGTCAATTCCTCCAGAGGGGTCAGCCTCAAACTGGCTCCTTCTTTTTCTATCAATTTACTGCCCTCCTTCCACTCTCTGGGCTCCATCTTGATCTCTCGCACTTCCAGTCTGTTGGTAGTCAATCCTTTTATCACAGCAGATACATAACTTCCGGCTGGTTCATATTCCATCTCTCCTTTCTTCTCCACTATACCCATAAATGGCAAAACAGGCAAAAACAGCGAGAACAATTCGAAATTCAACAAATTCAACAGATCTTAGGTTCACCCATGTGGGGAGACCTTCAACAAGTATAAGAAACGACTTACTTCAGAATCACAAGTGATTTAACCAAAAATTTTTACCAACACGAACTGCCAATCACACACAGCTCTTTGTTTTATAACAATGAGTCAGTCCGCCTTTTAGTCACTTGAGGGGTGATTGGAATCCTTCCACAACAGTTTCTGTTTTCTATTTTCATAGATGATCTAGTTAAGTAGCTGTAAAAATAAACTATACTTCTATATTAACAATACTATCTGCACCAGTAAGATCAGCAGGAGAAACCAGCTCTGTAGTAATTAGCTTAAACAGAAATCTTATCAGTAATGAAAGCTTGGATAGATAACTAGAAGTTGAAATTTGAGCCATCAAATTGTAGTTTTATCAAAGTGGTTTTATCAAAGAAAAGAAAAAGGGCCATTGAATCTTAATGTGACTGGTAATTATCGGCTACCTATAAGTAGCTTGAGTATCTGGGTATAGCCATAGATAACAAGCTGGTATGACTGGTTTGAGTTGATATATCATAGTAGTATGTAATAATGCTGCATAGAGCCTTGCAGCATCATGTTGAGTTGTTATAAACTGGACATGAAAGGAAGGTCTTCAAAGCATAAATCTGAAGCATTCTGATGCATACAAGCTTATCTTAGATGAATGTCTCATGTATTCTCAACCAACTTACTGCAGCCTAAAAGAAGACTTCAGGATTGTCACAGTTAATGAAGCGAAAAACATAGCTGGAAATAAGTTGCTACACTGTGAATTAGAATTATGAAGTAATATATAGGACCCTATATATGACTGGTATAGGACCCTATATATGACTGGTACTTTATTGGTCCTAGAGTGCTGAAAGGGAAAATAGGCTCTGGTCAGAATGGAGAATTTGATAGCTAAATATGTAAAGTTATCTGCAGTAATGCTCTATTGTTTCTGCCACTCCACTGATCTAATAAAGATCATCATCGTTGTTGTTTAATGTCTGCTTTCCATACAGGCGTGGGTTGGACAGTTTGACTGAGGGCTGGCAAGCCAGAAGACTGCACCAGGCTCCAATCTGATCTGGCAATGTTTCTACAGCTGGATGCCCTTCTTCATACCAACCACTCTGAGAGTGTAATGGGTGCTTTTTCCGTGCCACCAGCATGAGGGCCAGTCAGGTGGTACTGGCATCGGCCACACTTGAATGATGCTTTTTATGTGCTACTGGCATTGGAGCCAGTCAGGTGGTGCTGGCAATGACCATGCTCAAATGCTGCTTTTTACATGCCACCAGCATGGGTGCTAATCAGGTGGTACTCTCATCGGCCATGACAATGACTCACTTGCCTCAACAGGTCTTCGCAGGCACAGTTTATTGCCTAATGATTGAAGGGTACTCTTAAGTGTGCTGGTTATACTGTACTGGCATAGGCCATGGTTACGGTCTCACTTGGCTTGCTGGGTCTTCTCAAGCACAGTGTATCTCCAAAGGTCTCGGTCACTTGTCACCTCCTTGGTGAGGTCTAACGTTCGAAGGTTGTGCTTCACCACCTCATCTCAGGTCTTCTTGGGCCTACCTCTTCCACATGTTCCCTCTACTGTTAGGGTGTGACACTTTCACACAGTTGTCCTCATCCATATGCAACACATGACCATACCAGCGCAGTCGTCTCTCTTGCACACCACCTCTGATACTTCTTATGTCCAACTTTTCTATCAGGGCGCTTACACTCTATCATGTATGCACATTGACATTACACATCCAGCGGAGCATACTAGCTTCATTCCTTGCAAGCTTACGCATATCCTCAGCAGTCATGGGCCATGTTTCACTGGCATGTAGCATGGCTGTCCGCACACATGTATCATACAGTCAACCTTTTACTCTGAGCGAGAGGCCCTTTGTCACCAGTAGAAGTTGGAGCTCCCTGAACTTTGTCCAGGCTATTCGTATTCTAGCAGCTACACTCTCAGAGCAACTGATTTGGTCACCTGCTGCTGATTTGGTCACTTAAGTAATGGAAGCTATCAACTACTTGTAGTTTTTCCCCCTGGAATGTGATGGAAGCTGTTTTCTGCACATTTTCAGTGTTTATTGCCCCTGAGTATTTTCCACACACAAAAACTATTTTCTCAGTTAGCCTTCCTTTGCTATTGCTGCACCTCTTATGTGTCCATAGCTTACACTGGGTACATGCCTTTTCTACAGATCGAGCAGAGCCATGTACCTGAAGGGATTTGTGGTTTGTCTGCCTTTCTACTTAAGACTTTGGTTTTTGCTAGATTGAATTTAAGGCCCTTCAATTCTAGACCTTGCTTCCACACCTGAAACTTCTCCTTTAGTTCTGATATTGACTCAGCTATTAGAGCAAGGTCATCAGCATAGAGAAGCTCCCAGGGCATCCTAGAATTTAAAAAAAAATTGGGTATGAAGGGAACAGTTGATTATATTAATCTCAGTATTTTACTGGTATTGTATTGGGTCTGGAGAATGTCAGGTAAAGTCAACACTGAAAGGATTTGAACTAAAAAAAAACATAACTCAATACTGCTTGGAATTTAATATATCATTCTTTTATTTCTACCATCATTGCTTTAATAATAACATCATCATCAGCAGCAACAACAATAACGAGCCTTTCTACTATAGGCACATGGCCTGTAATTTTGGATGGAGGTCTATTTCTATTACATCAACCCCAATGCTCAACTGGTACTTATTTTATCAGTCCCAAAAGGATGAATGACAAAGTCAACTTTGGTGGAATTTGAACTCAAAACGTAGAATTTGAAGAAATGTTATAGTGCATTTGTCCAATATGCTAAGAGTTGCACCACCCAATAATAATAATTCTTTCTACTATAGGTACAAGGCCTGAAATTTTAGGGGAAGAGATAGCTGATTGTATTGACCCAAGTGCTCAACTAGTACTTATTTTATTGATCCTAAAAGGACGAAAGGCAAAGTTGATCTCAGTGGTATTGAACTCAGAAGGTAAAGAGCCTAGAATAATATAATCAAACAGTTTTGTCTGATGTGCTAATGATTTTGCCACCTTGCTGCATTAAAAATAATGGTTTCAGATTTTGGCACAAGGCCAGCAAGCTCGTTTGCATCAATCTCTGTGATCAACTGGTACTTATTTTGTTGACCCTGAAAGGATAAAAGGCAAAGTTGACCTTGGCGGCTTTTGAACCCAAAACGTAAAGACGGACGAAGTGCTGATAGGTATTTTGCCTGGCATGCTAACGATTCTGCCAGCTTGCATTATTATTATTATTATTATTATTATTATTATTAAGGCAGCACGCTGGCAGAATCATTAGCACACTGGATGAAATGCACAGCAGTATTTTGTCTGGCTTCATGTTCTGAGTTCAAATTCCACGAAGGTTGACTTTACCTTTCATCCTTTTGGGGTTGATAATTTAAGTACCAGTAAAACACTGGGGTTGATGTAATCAACTTATCTCCTCCCCCAAAATGGCTGCCCTTGCAGCAAAATTTGAAACTATTATTATTATTATTATTATTAAGGTGGTGAGCTGGCAGAATTGTTTGTAAGCTATGCAAAATGCTATGCAGCATTTCATCTACATTCTGAGTTCAAATTCCACTAAGGCCGACTTCGCCTTTTATCCTTTCAGGGTCAATAAAATAAATACCAGTCAAGCACTGGGGTCGATGTAATTGACCTAACTCCTCCCAAAATTGCTGGCCTTGTGCCAAAATTTGAAACTATTATTATTATTATTATTATTATTAAGAAATCATCATAATCATCATTATTATTATTATTAGGGCAGCAAGCTGGCAGAATTGTTAGCACATCTGGTAAATGCTTAACAGTGTTTTGTCTGCTGCTACATTCTGAGTTGAAATTCTGCCGAGGTCAACTTTGCCTTTCATCCTTTCAGGGTCTATGAAATTGACTATCCCCCACCCCCAAATTTCAGGCCTTTTACTTATAGTAGAAAAGATTATTATTAGTAGTAGTAATAATAGGTGAGGTTAGGCTGTACATTTTGAGGGAAAGAACAGTTGATAAGTATCAGTCTCCAAATATACTGATACTTATTTTATTGATTCCAGAAGGATGGAAGGCAAAGTCTTTCAAATGCAGAATGTAAAGGGATAAGACTGGAAAGCATTTTGATTGCCCTTCTACAAATCGTTGCTCATTTCTGTTGATTTAAAATATATCCATCCACTTATGATATTACACTCCATTTTCCTTCTTTTCCTTCATATATATTGTCTTCTAGGGATAGTAGAGACTCTCATATGTCTTCTTTTTATTTTATTAATGGGAATACTCTCCACATCCCTAGTAAATAATATTTTTTATTTCTAGGGTTGTACGCAGAGCTTTGAAAATCCAAACTATAATATAACTGTTCATTCTTTATACATTCTGGCATATTTGAACATGAATATCTGATCACTGTTGTTTGTTTGTCACCAGAGAATGCTTCCTGCCTTTAGCTCAATGGTTCTCAATTGGGGTCTATAGAAGATTCTGTTAAAATTTATGATAATGAACTTATTATACACAGCACTCAGGTGCACTATATCTCACCAAAAAAAGTAAACAAAACTGCATGAGCAGTACATGGAATATGCATAGGAAGTGAACAGTGAATAAGTCTTCAAAAATATAATTTTTAAAAAATAGGAGTAGGAGCATCAGGTTGTACTGTCGGTGAATTTCAGGAAGCATGAAAGTTTTGAAAGATGTAATGCCTTGAGAGCTAACAACTGATGCAGGTAATTTATTCCATGCTTCAGCAATTCTGAATTATGTGCAATAAATTGGTTATACTTCCACAAATCACCAAATATTTTAGCATTTATTAAATACAATCCCTAATATTATTATAAAGATATAAATTTTTTTTAAACATTGAATAGTTATAAGGGTCCATCCAAGTAAAATAGGAATGAAAGGGGTCCACAGGTAAAAAATGGTTGAGAACCACTGCTTTAAATGATGTGTGCTTATAATATGTGGTTCATTTGTTATTTTTTGGTGTAAGGGGACATTAAAACTTGAGACCTTGTTGAGTTTCTCCTCAGTCAATGCTATATCACCAGAACAAAGGGAACCAGCAAACAAATTATTTCCTGATGTGTAAACATGCTCCAATCAGATTCATCCATCTGGTGGGGTAGCTTTGATTGAGGAGATACAAAGCTGAAACTTCATGGTGACTCAAATTCCTCTTGCATCAATGAAGTGATTTATTTGCATGTGTAATAAATATGCATCATCTAAAGTGAGGAGGCATTGTCTGATGATGAACAAACAACAGCAATCAAATATACATCTTCAATCTGAAAGAATTAATTGATAATGAATAAATACATTATTAACACTGGTATCAAAATTCAGCACAAGGCCAGCATCAATTTCGATTATATCAACCCCAGTTCTCAGCTGGTATTAATTTTATCGATCCTGAAAAGATGAAAGGATATAGTCTACCATGGCAGAATTTGAACTCAGATACATTGTTAATATTTTTAACTGTTTTACATTAATTTTTCCTTGTTTGCATGGTTTATTGCTACACTTCTAGTCATGGATGGGTGAGTTTCTTACACAACACATTGTCAGATTGTTTAATTTCACTTCTTTAATTATATATATTCTATTTTGCAGCCTTTAGCGTCTGAAGTTGAAGAATGGTTTAAACTATGTTTTGGAAGATTGAAAAACCTCACACCAGATGAGTCTAACGTGCTAGAAGGTGGTTCTTTTCCTTTCCTTAGTTTGGTTTCTGTTATGGAGCAGGTAAAACTCTTTTCCAAGCATTTTCCTTATAATGCACTTGTGCATTTACTTCTTTATGTTTTAGACTCTATATATTTATTGTTTTAAGAGGCTTGCATCGACATGAGGATAATATGGAAGACATTTGTCTAAGGTGCCGTAGTGGGAACAATTTGCAATCACAGAACCACGTGATTGCAAATTGAAATGATGCATGAAGATATGGGTATGGAAGAAGGTAAAAAATTGCTTGGAGCAATGTCCCTCCAAGAAATAAGTGAAATTTAGAATTTATCTTATGTATCATGAAGAAGCAATGAAAACACGCCAGAAAAGGTCTCACAACTTAACATTAGGTTCATTTCCTGCAGAAGACATGGCTGAATGGTTAAGAAGCTTGGTTTATAACCATGTGGTTTTAGGTTTGATTCCACTTGGGTAAGTATCTTCTACTATAGCCCAAGATTGATCAATGCTCTGTGAGTGAAATTTGGTTGACAGAAATGATACAGAAGCCTGTTTGTGTGTGTGTGTTACTTTATTCTTTGGGTCCTCAATGTTTAGTGTGCACCTCATATTCTTGTGAGGTTCACCGGTCCAGTGGAGCAGCTTTAGCCGAGGAAATACTCAAACTGGTTGAAATACCATGGCGTTTCAAAGTACTCTTAAACTGGTGAACTAGTGTATCATCTGTGTTTTGAACACACACCATCTGAAAAGGTGGATGTATTCTCTACTGGCAAACAAATTTATTATATTTACACGCACGCACGCACGCACGTATGTAACCATCATTATTGTTGTATGTCCACTTTCCATACTGGCATGGGTTAGATGGGTTGCCATGATCAGAGTTAGCATGTATTTGAGGGGTATTGCTCATCTAGATGGGTCAGGTGACCTCACCTTGCTTGTGATTAAGCTTTGGCTTGATTTCTTTGATTGGATGCCAAAAATGAAAGACAAGGGAGATAAATTTCTCTGACCTCTCATGTATGCAAACACAGGTGCACATATAGGCATTCATCATCATCGTCGTTTAACGTCCGCTTTCCATGCTAGCATGGGTTGGACGGCTCGACTGAGGACTGGTGAAACCG
>JAOPJW010004870.1:65935781-65945967 GCA_027122535.1 Octopus maya
GTATGAACTAAACAAAGAGAAAAACCAACTAGAGGCTAGTTCTTCCTAGTATATAAAATGACTGAATGGATCAGTGATATAGCAAAGACAGTGAAACATTCTACTAACTTTACAGGAGAGAAGTGGTGAGGGAACACATAATACTTGTACACTTACGTAGGTAAATGCTTGTTACAGTCTTGACTCAAACAAGAAATGCTTGTCACTTTGTTAGCAATCAACTTAGGATTGTATTAAGAATAACTTAAAATTTTAAGAAAAGAACATATGTGGGCTTCAAATAAGATTTGATTTAAAGCAGAAATGCAAAATGCCAAAACACATGTCAATTGCTCATTAAATATCAAAGATATAAAGTCAACAATTGTAGTTTCAGAATGCAATATAAAAAAAAAAAAAAAAAAAAAAAAAAAAAAAAAAAAAAAAAAGATCTACTTGAAAGTTTAGCAGCCAGCATATTGCCAGTAGTTTTATAAAAAAATTACTAACAAGTATGCTTTCAAAATGTTTCACTCAAGATTTAATCAAGAAACATCAATAAAACTATGCTAGATTTATTGATCATTGCATAGGCAATTTATTTAGGCAAATAAAATTCTATATTAGTGCACAAGAAATATAATTATAAAAAAACAGAAACAAAAATTACTATGATCAAATGGCCACCTAAGGTTTTAATTAACACAAAAAGAAAATCAAAACAACTACCAATATATTTACTGTTTGCTCAATTTAAATGCAAAAATACTTTGTGCATGTTTGAATATATGCTAAACTATACGAGCAAAACATTTGTTTTATGGCATTAAGTTGCATTTTGTTTGTCCTCTGGGAAGTATTAGCAACAAAAGGGAAAATACCAATTCTTTTAACTTTCTTTAGAGAATAATCTCTTGGTATAGTCATAGTCTTCATGTTATAATTTTTAGAAATGATTTTTGTTAATATATTTGTTCATAGCCATGTAAATTGATATACCTCAACCACTTTCAGATGAAAAATTCAAAAAGCATTACTATTATTTATTATTACTATGTAAAGAAATTTCTATTATGGCTAATAAAGGAGATACTCTAGAGAGAAGAAATTAAGAGCTATGATATTGCTGGACTAGATCATGAAAGTTATGAAAAGAGGTACACCTTGATTGATAAGAGTTATACTAGATGAAATGCGGCTTGGTTTCATGCCAAGGAAAAGTACAATGGATACTCTTCCTGATGGAGTAACTGCAGAAGTATTTGGCTAAAACTAAGCTGCATTCATCAATTATGAAAGATCACATGGCAAGGATCCTTTGCTCTGTGATCTGGTGGTCACTGAAGAAGATAGGAATATATGAATTTGTGTGAGTAATAAAGCAATGAATTTAATGTGCTGGTAGGAGTTCATTAGGGTTTGATTCTCAATCCCTTCTCATTTATCATAGTCTTCCAGACTACAACAGGAGTTTAAGCCTGGTTGCTGATGGCCTTGTTTTTATAGCTGAACCTGTAGTTGAATTTATTAAAGAAGTTTTAGGTGTGGGAGCAGAACCTAGAATCAAAGGGCCTTAGAGTTAACTTAACAAAGACCAGAGTTTTAGGAAGCAAGAAAACACATAGAACTAAGCTTCTATCAAGGAAATGGCCATGCTCAATATGTAGCAAAAGGAGTACCCAATGCAAACTAGACACACAAGGTATCAGAGGTAGGCCTGCACAGAAAGTAAACTATGTATGTGGCAGATGATGAGTAGGAGCAGTAAACACTAAAAGTGCACAGGAAACAAACTTTCTCAAATGCCCAGATAAATCCCTGTAGGTAGTAGCTTTTATTACCTAGGTAACCTAATTAACAGTGGAAGAGGATGTTTTGAAAGAACAGTTGCTAGAACTTCTGGCCGAGGATAGCCAATAAAAGTATGAGAATAAGTAGTGAGGTTAAATATCAGCATGTTAAGCCTCACATCAAAGATGACAAGAGTGGAGACAATAATCAGACCTGCCCAACAGACTAGAATTTAAAAAATAAACAAAATGAATAAACAAAGCAAACAGACACTTAAAAATGAATTAAATGAGTAAATAAGATAAATTAGGGTAAGGATAAATCTCTAAGTAAAATGTTTATTATGACATAGAGGAAATTGGGGATAAGGCTGTATTTGTTGACACAGTTTTTCATAGTAAAAGGCATGTGTTTCATTAAAGATGTTATTTACTTCAAAGAACATTAAAGTTGCACTTTGTGAAAAGCGCCTCATTACATTTGGTAAAATCCTCTACCTTTAGCAGCTTTGGCTTTACCTTAATGTCAAGAAATACTTTTGTTCTGTGAAACTACTGATATTCTATGAGTTTCAAACATGTCTTATAACTTATACCACTCTCAGATCTATCAACGCATTTCCTATCATTATAAGCTTGACTAGATTCGGAAGAAGGATGTTTGGCTGATTGATAAACTTTCCTTAACTGAAGCTCTTCAAGTTTTGCTTTGTTGAGTAAAGAAGGATCAATTAATTCCAAGATAAAAATAGATGAAATAAAAAGATACTGAACAAAAGAATGCAACATTAACTCCCTGAAATGCAGGACTGATGTGCATGTAGTAAAAAAAAAATTAAACTTTGCTCATAATTATTGTATTGTACTCCTGGACAAAGCATGTATCACAGTTTGTCAATTTAAAAATAAGTGTCACTGCTACTTAAAAAGAGCAAATACAATTCAGCAATACATTCTTTCACTGCAACAATATACAAGGTATCCATAGGTGCAAACTAAGATTATGCAGAAGACAGCTTTGGAAAATATTTACAAAACAGAACCCATACACTTTCCATGTCAAATTTTCAATACTGTTAAGATTGATTTAAAGGCAGATAATGTATTGTTTATATCAGATTCAACAATTTAAAAAGTTCAATTGGATGATGCAGAGATAAAACAAAAATGGAAATCCATTTTTAATCAGAATAATACATAAAGCTGGAGTTCACTTCCAATTCTTGGTGTTAAGTAGATGAGATATTAATAGAACACTGGTCTATCACAGGTTGTTCCCCCCCCCCCCCCATAATATGATTTGAATTCCAAGCTACAAGTACCAATGAAATACTTTTCAATTTCAGTTCTGCTGCTTTTTATATTGCTGAATTACACCAATTATAGTATCAACTGAAAGATGCCGGGCTTTCAGAAGTAAGTTCTTGAGCTATACATAGAATGCAGCGCTGGTGACAGGACAAGAACAATCAACTCTTTAGTTAGCTTTCAGGTACCTTACAAACATGTTCATCGTGTTTCTTGTTGAATGGCATCATGAAAAAACTTACTTGAAGAATATTTATTAGGCCTTTTGTGAATAATCCATATCCTCAAAGAAATACAATTTTAATTATACATTTCCATTTCACTTGCACCTGTAAAGGCTGCTATATAATTTATTGTTTATTAAAGTATATTCTGAAGAGGTTAAAATGGTAGCATGGTCAACAAGATGCCTTGAAATCTATTAACATCACTTTATTTCGGGAGTCTGAATCCCATATGTGCTGACTTTTACCACTTTGGTTTGATAAATACCAATTATGAAAAAAGAAATGCATTAAAACTTAGAACTCAAATTTGGTTGGATCTAGAAACTTTTCATTATTATTTTTTCTCTTTTGCTGTCAACAAATGCAGCATGCAATAACTACAAGAATCTTCAAACAAGTTAATGTATATACATGTATGTGTAATGCATGTATAATAATTGGGGTATCAAGTGATATCAATAACTTGCTTTGTAAGAAAGAGATGCCAACTTTAATGACAACAAAATTCTTGCCACTTAAACATGTGTCAACATGAAAAATGGATTATTTATCTTATTTAACAATTACTCCTTCTCCGTTATCTCAGCCTGTACTGCATATGCCCATAAAACCTTAGCATTAGTAAGCTATTGCCTAATGGCTTAGAGAATGATTGTATCATACAATATAGCCATAAGATTTGAAGTCTTCTAATTAACTGACTTTTAATACAAATATACATTAAGTGAAAGAAAATCTGGAGATTAAAAGTACCCTTAACCAGTTATAGGTTCTGAGAAATTTTAGTTGCCACATATGACAAAATAGGGGAGGAGGTGACAGAGACTTCTATATCATTAAAAGCAAAACTGTCTGTCTGGGACTCCTGTATCTCAGTCTACATTTGTTCTACATAGACATATTATACTTTTTAGAAATCAGGATGATCCTGGGATTGAAAATCTGCCCTTCATTTGGTTCTTGAATATCCAGCATTGGGATCTGATTTAAAAGCATTTGGGTTGCTATTTCTAGCAGGTAAAGCTTGGCTGATTCATGCTATCTTGGTTGGTATTTGTCTGGTGACATCAGAGATCAGGGTGGGAGGTAAATAACATTCCTGTCATTAATTTTATGTTGAGATAAGAACCTTGGGACAAATTGGCTGACAGTTGGGATTCCACTTGAGACTGGAACAATAGAATGATTGCATTACAGAATTAATTCCCATCTGTCCTTAAACTCTGATCAAACACCACTGGGGCATATAATCATTATAGACATATTATAGTCATGCTATTTACCTCTCTTTAGTTTGTGGCTGCAGGCCAAATTATTCCTCTGTTGGAGCTAGCTTGAAAGTCCACATGGAATGCAGCTTTTAAGCTAGTATAATATAAAGAAGAGTCTCTATGAAACAACTTGTTAAGAGGTACAGACCAAATCTGTGGCTGATGCATGGTTCCAAATAGGCAGAACGTAATATGGTAATGGAATAGTATTATAGAGCCACATAAGCTAACAAAGTATCGTAAAAAGACGGAAGAAATGGAACAGCTGATAAAAATGTCGGGTTTACTTAACAAGAGTGAAAAGAAAGTGAAAAGTGTGCACTATTATTGGCAATATGATTATCAGAGACATAAGGTGTTTCATATTGCAAAGCAGAGTACTAGAGAAAACCGAGATGTTGTTAGAGAGAAGTGTGCATGGACTGAGAGTGGTACACTTACATGTATCAACATTGAAAGGAGGCAGGAAAGTGCTAATGTACGCAGCACACACTGTAAATTGGTTGGTGTTAAAAAGGGCATCCAGCCATAGAAACCATCCCAATAAAATGGAATGTATGAGCAGTGAGATGTGGTCTCCATATCATCTAAGAGCAGTAATTCCAAATAAGAACTGACTTGGACAGTAACAATTCATTCTACTCATATTAGTATGGAAAGTGGAGAGAAAATGATTATAACGATATAGAGATTGTACTCAATAGTAAACAAATATTATATCAGTATTATGAAATACAATAAAAATCTACTGCAATTTTTCTAAATTTAACATTTAATGATTATTCTCCATAAATTAACATTTCTTGTATAAGTCCAATGTGGGCCACGAACACAGGAAAACATGTGAAGCTAAAAAAAAAAAAATAAAACATGCAGGCTCTTCTGGATGCATAATGTTGGTATACATGAACAAAGGAACTAAATGAGCTGAAAGAAAAACAGTACAAGAAGAATCAGTTGCAAGAGACTGCACTAGCACAGACATATAATGCATGCAGTGGATGAGAGATTAGTACAGAAGTGCCAAACGGTCCGAGTAGAAAGAACATGTAGTAGTCACAAACTAAGGAAGAAAGGGGAAAAAGTACTGAAGGCTAATCTCAAGATGACAGAAGAGCACAACAGGTGGAGAAATGCTGTACCAGAAGACCTGTTTAGATGGAAAAATGGATATGAAATGATGCTGATGATAGTTATGGAGGCTGGTAGTGAAATGAAGCACACATTAAATGATACTTTAACCTATCCATAAATGTTTTGGTCCCATGATAATCTCAGTTGACTGTTATACAAGGAAGCACCAGTTAATTATAATGTTACTTACCTGCCTAATATCTCTAACAATTCTCCAACTCCATTAAATTGTTCTGTTTCATAGATAAACCTGAAACACACAAATTACAAGGTGATAAATAAAATATAATTCAATAAATATTTTAACACTTAAGCAACTCTTTTTTACTTAAAAGAGTTAGCCAAAATAGAAAAAAATTATTGATTTCAAATTTAACAATTAACTTGGTGATTAACATTGGTATTTGAACATTTGGGTTCAGAACCCAGCAGAGAGTTAAATGACAGATTTGATTTAAGATGTAAACAAAACAATAAATATTTCATGAAATATTTTCTGTATCATTTTCTCTAGCATCTTGATTGATCAGATAAAAAGAAGAAAAAAGAAAACCAAACTAATAAGACAAATTATTAATTCAGAAATTGTGAAGATAGATTTTTGCTATCCAAGAAGTTATTAGCTGCTTACAATGCTGTCATATGAATCAACTATTATTGTAAATATTATCCATTTAATTAGAGCACAATCTTAGAGATTCTTTTTAGAAAATGAAGAGGAAGTCTAACATATTAGAGGTGAGCTGATAAACTTTGATCAATTGAAATTACCTAAGAAAAATTTCCTCCAGGATTGATTAACATCTGAAAACAACTAGAGGTGATAACTACAAGGTTTTTCAGGAGCAGGGAGGGAAGATATATAGACAATGCAAGCCATAGTGGATCTGGTGCTTAAAGCCAACAAGCATGAGCAGTGGATATGTTTTGATC
This sequence comes from Octopus maya, assembly GCA_027122535.1. Lineage (NCBI taxonomy): Eukaryota > Metazoa > Mollusca > Cephalopoda > Octopoda > Octopodidae > Octopus > Octopus maya. The sequence goes on from JAOPJW010004870.1 coordinate 65,942,424, forward strand.
TTACTAGACCTTCTCAACAAAGTATATTTGACTCAGATTTCAAAAACAAAAAGCGAAGTGTGTGTGCACACGCGTGCACACACATAAGAGAGGGGCGGGGAGAGAGAAATAAAGGGAATGTACTGACACTGATTATAAAAATCAACAGTATAGCTAAAGGAAAATATTGTAAGAGAGCATTTTGTATAATGAATACAAATTACTGAAGGGTCTCACCTATGTAATATAATGAGTTAAAAAAATTTTGATCAAGTAAGATTATCCAAGCAATTAATAGACAAAAACTCTCTAGGTGCTTAAAAATCTAAAACCAATAAGATAACTCTATAACATCAGTTGATTGAACAATACAAACAATTCAGATTTCTGATTACAACAGGTGGCTTTAAAAAAAATCAGACCCAATCTGATCTGCATCACCTACATTGTCCAAAAATTTCAATCAACTGATCTTATTTTTACAGAAAACTTTTGTTTGGACTATATCAATTTTTTCTAACTTGTCATACTAATTATAAGAGATGAGGAATTATGTACATTATTTACATTTGACAGATATTTGTCCTCATCTTGTTTGTTGTTAACATGTTTCAGCTGATATGCCCTCCAGCCTTCATTGGGTGTTTAGAGAAATTTCAAACCTGGGTTATCATTCCTAAGGTATTTTTCGATATTATTATTATTATTATTACTATTATTACTCTGGTCACTGCCTGGAATTGAACTCAGAATCTTGGGATTAGTAGCTTGCACTCTTAACCATTACGCCTTATGAAGACTGGAGGGTATATTAGCCAAAATGTTGTGTTAACAACAAACAAGATGAGGACAAAATATCCGTCACATGTAAATAATGTGAATTTTTTCATGTTTAAAAGCTTGTTTTTCTTGTCATAGTTCTTCAGATAATACAAGCAAAAATATTCTAGAACTATGATCGGCCAACTGTAAAAATCATGCTAATGTCTATTTATCAAAGTAATGAGTAGATCGGAAAATGACCACTGCTTCACAGAACTGAGTAACAATAACTAAGAATGTATGTAAGCAACATTTATTCAAATTTTTAAAATCCTGAAAAATGTAGTCAAATACTTTTAACTGAAAAAATTAATAAGTTATGTTAACCTTTTTTTTTTTTTTTTTTTGATAAACCTTAGCATCAAAACAAAGAATTGATATAATTTGTTGTAATGAGTTATTATTTTAAATAAAGTATAAGATACACTTCTTTAAAGAACTTCCCATGATATAATTTCTCAATATGAAACGGTTATCTTCAAGAGAAACCTTAACAAATTCAGTCCTCTATTGTAAAGAGCTAATTAAAAAAATTAACAGCACTAAACAATCTCTGAACTTCATCCAGCTTTCAGTTTTTTTCTCAACACACTTGTCATCATGACAATATTTTCATTATCATTATAATTATTATTATTATTATCAGGCGAGCTGGCAGAATCATAAGCATGCTGAGCAAAATGCTAAGTGGCATTTCGCCTGTCTTTATGTTTCGAATTCTGCTAAGGCTGACTTTGCTTTACATCCTTCCAAGGTCAATAAATAAGTACCAGTTGAGCACTGGGGTCAATGTAATCGACTTAATCCCATCCCACAAATTTGCAGCCTTGTGCTGCCAGTAGAAATTATTATTATTATTATTATCATTATTATTATTATTATTATTATTATAATTGTTGTTGTTGTCATTGACAAATCACATTTCTGATGTAGGCGAATGTCTGTCTCATTAATAAGTTTCATAACATATAATATGGAATATAAATTACAAACATTTTGAAAGTTGCCATTCTATGGAATACCAATGACACTTGCCAAAGTTAGTGTTAAATACAAAAAAAAATCTTTTAATTGTTGAATAAAATTTTACATCTGCAATTGTTGAAAGGGTTTCATGAACTGATTCCTTTAACTCTTTAGCATTCAGATTATTCTGTCAAATGTAATGCTTGCTTATTCATATTGTTTTGAATTAATCATGCATTATCTTGTTGCTTTGATATTTTGATGATGTGATTGTTTTCAGAATGATATTATAGGGTGGGTGTGAAAAGGTGGGTCTGGTTGGTTTTGAACATAAAACAAGTAGAATATTTGGGTCATATATGGCCTGTTTAAATGCTAATGGGTTAAGTCATTCTGGATCGTAATTCTCTATTTCCATGAACAAGAGAAACAGTCATTCCATAAAGAATTATTGGAAAAGATTCAGATCTCTCAGATTACAACCACAGAACAATTGTATGCAGAGTCAAAGTAAGACAAAGTCACACCCAGAGGCAAACAATAGTTAGAATATTTCAGTATCAGTATTACTTGAAGATAAAATGTTAACCACTTATTTTCTTATTAATTACCTACAAGAAACCTCGTAAAATGTTTTTGAAACTTTAGCATGAATAACAACTATCTACTTCATGTTTTCCAGGTGAATAAGAAAACAACAGCCAGTGTGTACATACAGCAAACCAGAGTAGTATACAATAATACAAACATGTCTTATGATATTTTCGCACATACAATATAAGAACATAAATACATATTAAAACACATACATAATCCATGTTTACACAATATACTTCACACTAGTTCATTTACAATATTCATGCGCCTTAAATCTAAATGTGACTGTCCTTCAAAAATAAGGTCAGGTTATTTTCGATAATAACATTGTGATAGTCCAACAACAAAGCAAAATTGAAATGTTGAGAATATTAAAAAAAAACAAAAAAAACATATCTTTTTATCTTTTATATTCCACTTTAAATTTATCTAAGGTTGTTGTAACTATACTGTGTTGTCTAAGGTTGCAAAGTGATGTATAGTTAAAATTCAAGTATAACCACATACCACAGAAGTGAAAATAGCAACTATAGTTTATGTGGACATGCTAAGATTAGAAAAATAAGATCCTTCATTCAGCGATTGAATAAATAATTGTAGCAGTGATCTAAAACGCTAGAGATTCACCAACTTCAAAGAAGAAGTTCAAAGACAAAGCAAAAATTTTATTATTGATTCCAAGATAGTTATCATGCGTTTTAAATCTTTTCCCATCTATCTTAGGTTAATCGAGTTTGTTGATCAGCATATGATCTACTATTCATAGGTTGGAAATTGTCAGAGGAATTTAGATGATAATTTTATAAATGTAAGATGTCTAAATCATTTTAAAGAAATCTGTCAAAGATACATGAATAATATTTTATGTTATTTATAAATGAAGGCATATCTGTTTAGGACATCTCCATATGCCCCAATTAATGCAGCTGTAGGAAATGATATTCTACGAATGTTAACTGTAATAGATTTGTATCCTATGCAGGAATAGCATCTCCTGTCCTTCATTTAATGATAACAAATCCAGAAATAAGACAGCATCTAATTTCAGCCTTCAACATTTTCAGTTTAAATTCTTCCAAAGTCTGCTTAAGTTTTCATCACTGAAAATATTATATTGAAATCTATTAAATCAAATATACTCTTTTATATAAGATTCACATTTTTTGTCTAATGGAAAACA
>JAOPJW010004870.1:65957190-65967354 GCA_027122535.1 Octopus maya
TTGCTAGCTCACTGTCTAAATAATAATAATAATGGTTTCTAATTTAGGTATAAGGCTAGCAATTAATTTTGAGAAGAGAGGAATAGTCAATACCATCAGCCCCAGTACTTGGCCAGTATATTTTATTGATCCAAAGGACGAATAGCAAAGTTGACCTTAGTAGGCTTTGAACTCACAATGTAAAGAACCAGAACAAATATTACAAAGAATTTTTTCCAACATCAACGATTCTGCCAATTCACTAGTTGAAAAAATGATTTCTGATTTTGTAAAAAAAGGGCATTATTTTTGAAAAGAGGAGTTAGTTCATGATATCAGCCCAGTACTTGACTGGTATTTTTTATGGATTCTGAAAAGAGGCCAGACAAAATTAATCTAGGTGAGATTTGAACTTAGAATGTAAAGAACTAGAAGAAATTCAGCAAGGCATTTTTCATTGCTCTAATGATTCTGAGAAATTTAGTGCCTAATAATAACTGTTTCTCACATAGGCACAATGTGTGACATAAAAAAAAGAAAAAAAAAACAAAAATATATGGATAAAATAAAGTAGGGTTATTAAATTGGCCCAGTACTTGACTGGTGTTTTATATCTTTGACCCTGAAAGAGTGAAAAGCAAAGATGATCTAGGTAGGATTGAAACCAGAATGTAAGGATTCATAGCTAAATACTGCAAGGCATTCTGCTCTAAGTTCTAATGATTTTGCCAATCCATTGCCTTTATGATAATGGTGGTGGTGGTTTTTAACTGAGGCACAAAACCACACGTTTCTGTTGAAGTGTATATCACACACAGAGGTTTGATAAGTGACTTGAAATGAAGCTGTAGACCTTTGAGTCATTTATGCAGCTGTCACATGCATTGGATGTAGAGAAGTTACTGACAATCAGTGCATTATTCCATATAATATGTGGTTACTACAAAGATATGAAGCACATATTCATGCAGAGTGGTGTGTCTAATAATGTGTTGGCCCTCTGTCGCTTACGACGTTGAGGGTTCCAGTTGATCCGATCAACGGAACAGCCTGCTTGTGAAATGAACGTGCAAGTGGCTGAGCACTCCACAGACACGTGTACCCTTAACATAGTTCTCGGGGATATTCAGTGTCACACAGAGAGTGACAAGGCTGACCCTTTGAATTACAGGCACAACAGAAACAGGAAATAATAGTGAGAGAAAGTTGTGGTGAAAGAGTAAAGCAGGGTTCGCCACCATCCCCTGCCGGAGCCTCGTGGAGCTTTTAGGTGTTTTAGCTCAATAAACACTCACAACACCCGGTCTGGGAATCGAAACCGCGAGTCCGCTGCCCTAACCACTGAGCCATTGCGCCTCCACGGTATGTCTAAATTAAGGAAGTAAAATATCAATACATTTATATCTTCAAGAGAATAATTTTAACAATGTGCAATGACTGCCTTAGCCACATAGAAATGAAGAAATTAAACTAAACAGCGAAATTATGAAAAAACTTCCAGGAGAGAGTTCTGTAAGTGTTAACACTTGTTACTAATGACAAGTTGTTTGTATCCAGCAGAATTTATTAATTCTCTTAATATTAGTGATGTACTCCTTCACTTTAAAGAAATTGAAGTGCCAAATGTTGAGAAATCTTAATCACAAAAACAGCCATTGCAAAACTACACATTATAGACTTTCATTAACAAATGATACTTAAATGCTAGTAAAATAACTGGTGGTAATGGAGAATGTACTTTTACAGACTTGCCATTTACTTTAAGAAGACATCAATTCCCTATCAGATATGCATTTATCATATCAAGGGCAAAGCATACTAAAATGTAGCAATTATTTTCTTAAACCAGTGTCCACACATCATCAGCTGTATGCTACAATCTGCAGCATAAAATTAACAATCTTTGCAAATCAAAATTAATTTACTACATCAAAAGAACATTGTAGACATCCCAGTGATAAAGTATATAGAAACAGAAAAAAGTAAAAATGTAACATGTATTTTGTTTTTATTTCCAATTTGTGTTATAATCAATTCTTTATAGTTGTAATTTATTCACTAATTCATAAAAAAACAAAAAAATCTTTTAATAACAATGATTTTGATTTAGCAAACTTATATTCAAAGACATTCCATCAATGACTACTGCCTCATCTTTCTTCCAGGCTGGCACATCCAGGACTATACTTACATCCAATGTGTTTTACTTTCTTTAAAATAGGTGTGATAGGAGTGATTTGGCTGCTATGTCTAGCAGGATCAGCTACAGTATAGAAGTTGTTTGTTCAAGAAATGTGCACATGTACACAAGCATACTTTTATGCATGTAAATAAATACACATTTAGAAAATTACTGGGACAATGTCTCTTTCAAATATTTCAGTAGTTTGAAAAATTTAACCTTGCTATACTCATGTTAATGATTTTATCAAGACTCCAGGAATAAAATAAATAAATAAATAAATAAAAAAGTTAACCTAGGCAGTATTTCAACTTAGACTGCACAGGAATGACAATACTGTTAGATGTTTAGTTTTGTGATAGCCCAGTTTCAGTCACTCTTGTGTTGTATATTCCTTAGCTGCATTCATCTGGTAAATGATTTGATCTAAGATAGTGTGTTGAAACTAAAACAATGGCATCATGTCAGATCATACTTGACATTTAAACACACATAAGTATATACTACTCAGTAGAATTTTTTTGTGACAAGTATGCAAATTATTTTTGCGATAATACTATATATTATGTAACAAATGAAATAGAATACAACTGTACATACAGGTTTTAAATGGTTAATATGACTGCCATAATGGAAGTTGTGCACTGTCTTAAATCAAGAAAGCTAAACTGTTAGAGATCTAAGTTACATTTAAGGTGCTCCACCTTTACACAAGCACAATAATTTAAAAATTCTCACTCAGTTCTTTCATTTCATTAAAACTAAGGAGAGGCTTTTGAAATGCCATGTGTTCTGCTTCCTCACTATATTTATATGCCCTAGTTTGGTCGTTTAAAATTACTATATTTACACATGACCTCAAGAGAATTGTCAAATGATTTACATTACTGTCAAAATACTTCCAGAGAATGCATTATCTAATTAAAATGATAATTTCATTAGACTCCAACATGTGCATAAAACAAAATACAATTAGAATAAAATTTCATGTTAAACTGTGTCAGCATATTGTTATTTGTTAGAATGTGCAGATAAACACCCTTACTTGGTTATCTCAAAATGCTACCGATTAACAATTGTCTAACATTTTCTACAAGATGTACTACTCAACAGAGGCAGTAATTTTCCTGACTATCCAACAAAAATAAAGGATGATCTAATAGTGTTGCATTCAATCTCCTCTCCAACAGAAAATGCCAGAGGCTTGCATTTGCCAATTTCAAGCAAAGTAATTGAGTGAAACAAAATTTTTAAAATAAATAAGAAACAAACCCTGAAGAATAGTAAAAAATAAAAAAAAACTATTAATGTTGACAAGTGTGCAACAACAATCAAGTGAGCTAAAAAGAAATTAGATTACAGATGTGTTATTGTAACTGGAATCAAAACAATTTATGATTCCATTAAAATCAAAAATGAGAATTTTAATCCATATTAGGTGAAAACAAAATAAAAATGTAGATCAACAGGAAAGATTTATTGACCTAAATCAATCAGTTTCAAATTGTACATTATTACTTAAGCTTCTTACAAGAACTGAAATGGTCAAAAAATTGACCTAGTTTTGGTTTTCTAGGATAAATTTTTTAAAAATCATATCCTAATTTACAAAGCTAGTCAACATATTATTTGCACTAGTTTATTATTCAGTTACAAATCTCTATAGATCACGTAAATCTGTGACCAGCTCATCTATTTCATAGTGTATCCAGAAGTACATTACCTAATATGCCCTTCCTTTTTTTATTTTACAATAGCAGAGTAAGATCCAAGATTTGCATAGCATTTCTAACATGTAAAGAAACCAGATAGAGGCTCCCTCACTGTGTTAGTTTCTGAAAAGGAAGAAAAGTTGATAGATTTTCCAGATCAAAGTTTTTGTTTGCAAAGGATCTATCTACGGCAAGCTACTCAACATGTGCATAACCCATTCCAAGCAATATATCATGGGTAAACTGAACTCAAAATAACTCAATAATTTTATAGTGTTCTCTCTACTTAGGGTGGTGAGCTGTACTAACACAAGTTATTATTTACATTTAGATGAACTGATATATTTAAAATGCAATGCCTCGACGAGAAACAGTATAGATTGGTTTCATCATCAATATCATCATTTTACATCCTTTGGTCTATGATCCCCAAATCAGATCAAGAAAATCCTGCTATGGGTACCATATAATCCAATACTACCTGTTCTATGGTTGGCAACAGGCTCTTCCACCCAGCTGTTCAGGACACTCTGCAGGACTAAAAGCAAGACCTGTCAAAAGACAGAAATGAGCAGCTGCACTTGATACTTAAAGGAGTGCTTTGTTTTGAACTTTTGCTATTCTCAGATTAACATTCCATGATTAAAATGTTGCATTTCATTCTTCCAGAGACAAAGACCAGATAAAAGGTGCTTGGGCTAAATTTTAAGATATTTTTTATCTTAAATTTAAAAAAAAAAAAAAAAAAAAAAAAAAAAACAAACAGCTTTATGTATTGATGATCAGTCAATGGCATTAGATCATATAAAATCCTTACCATAACTCTGGAAAGAGTCAGTAGTGGTTATTGGAGAATTTCTGACTTCACCAGCCCCAAATTCTGGCCTCCTGATTTCCCTGATTGTAATGTCATTGATTAATTTATGTGGGGACTTGTTTGAGAAAAAAAAAACATTAGCTGCTCTGCTAACAATACCAAGGCTGAGCTGGTGGCCCAGAGGTATTCGAAGATCTTCCCAAGGACACAATGCGGAACGCATGCACCAGTTTCCACTGCTGTTTAAAGGCTGTGGTAGAAGCTGAGGGCAGACACTTTGAGTAAGCTGTTACTTCCCAGCCATAATGTAGTTGATATTTTTGGATTTTTTAAGATATTCTATTTTTGGATGGGATATTATATGCTCTTTTTCTTTAATGAAAATTATAAAATTTAACTTGAACACTCTGTATGTACTGATTATACATCCTTTCCTTATTAATTTAAGCAATATGCACAGTTATTTTTCTCATTTTAAAATCAGTTAACAACAGCAAAAATTGAATTCAAAATCAAAGTATAAAATTCAGGTCATTGGTTAGCAGTTTGAAATCTGGATGGCAGAAATTTTCACACAAGCTGGAATAAATTTTCCAAGCATTAAACAATGTGATTGACAATTAGCAAAATTGCTTTTGGGAATAACATGCCATGAGAGAAGATGGATACAAATCAACATCTGAAAGTTAATTTCAATGTCAAATAGCTATAAAGGAAACCACACTACCTACGATAATTTTATGTCTCATACATTTAAATGGTTCTCTTTTAAATGATGTCTCTGGAAAATGACCCCTAAGCATATTTGTTTTTCATTTTTATCATTTAAAAAAAAAAAAAAATAGAATTCATAAGCCAATATTTCAATAATTTTACTATGTAATTCAAAACACTTGGTTATCAATTCCTTGCAATGCTTTCACAAAATCTCCTTCTCTAAGGATTCTTTTTTTAATCTAAACTTATTCTGAGGCTGACACATTGAAAGTAAAAAAAACTTAAAATCTAATCAATATCCAGAGGATGAATATCAATGAGATAACTAACGAAGTATAAACCATTGCATTATGTACTTAATGTACTAAGTTACTGACTCATATCTTTTGTCTAGGTCATTGTCACATTTCTTCAATAGATATGCAGATAAGCTATCCTCTTGTTATCACAGCAGAAATCAATGTCTACTGATACTTTGCCATTTAAAAAATTTTTATTAACATATTTCCATCGAGTAACAGCAAGTTCTATTTGAAATTTGGTTGACTTTCATCTCTCTAATGGACATAACATTCCAAATGTAAATGAAAAGGATATTATAAGATCAGTTTAAGGAAGAGATAAAACAAGAAAAAAAAAGCAAAAACAACTGAGAAAATTAAGTGGTTTTATGGAATGGAAAATGCCAAAATTATTTTTAATAATTAGCCAATAGAATAGAATGCTAGCTAAAGGAATACATATATTAATCCAAATCATCTTAGTGATGGCCTTGGCTTTTTCTGCTAAGGTCAAATTTTAAAAAATAACAATATATTATTACACACCAAACAGATATTATTTTTTTAAAATCATATTTAACCCTTCATTTTCATTATAAATAACTTACACCTATACAATAAGAGCATAAAAGTTTACATGGGAAATACAAATTTATAACATCCATATACATGGTTTGATCAATAAGTATCAAACTGTTGCTATAGTAACGAAGCTAAAGTATGCAGAGTGAAGCTACTTGGCACAGATTGACCTTGAACACTGCTGTGCATGCGCACTAAATTTTAACATTCTAGCTCATTTCTGTTTACAGCAGTGCTTGGAAGGAAGGTGTGTAGTGTGCAATTGTCGCATTGACCATGACAGAGAAAGTTGAGCAGAGAATCTGCATCAAATTTTGCTAAAAGCTTGGCAATACCTACTCAAAGGCCTATGCAAAGTTTTCAAAAAGTTTTCATCATTCTCGACACAATCAAGAAGATCTCAAGCAACTGAAACCCAAGTGTCTTTTCAGTCAGCCAAAAGCAGTTTTGGCACAAGCTTCGCAGACACACATCTCATACCCAAATCTTCAATGATAATGGACTGTGCCGTAATCAATCTGCACATCCTCTGATAACTCATGGTTGGTGATTTGACAATTTCCCTTCACAGTTGTAATGTTTTTCTCAGTTCTGCTGGTTGTGGGTCTGCCAGAATGTTCATCATTATCGACATTTTTCTCAACCATCTTGGAAACGTCTGAACCACTTATATACTTGTGTGCAACTCATACACTTCTCTTCATACACTTTCTGCAACTTTATGTAGGCCTCTGAGCAGGTGTCACCATGACAACTTTCTCTGTCATGGTCAATGCGATGATCACATGCTACACACCTTCAGCTGTAAACAGTGGAAGTGAGCTAGAACATTAAAACTTAATGTGAAGGCTCAGCAGAGTTCAAGGTCAATCCTTCCCAAGCAGCTTCACACTGTGTGCTTCATTACTATGGTAGCAGTCTGGATACTTATTGATCAGACCTTGTATTCTGAAATGATTTATAATTAATTCAGATACAAAATTAATGCAGCCTCTGGTACTGATTATCCAGGGATAAAAATTAGATTTGGAGTTAAAGGAATTTCTGGAAAGCATTAGGTCAACAGATCATGTCAATTTTATGCCTGATCCTTGTAAACACAACAAGCACTCTTACTGATCCAATAGTCTAGCAAGGTCTTCAGGTCTAACTACCATTTAGTAGCCTGTATTTTCAGTCCTTTACATATCACAAATATAACTTTTTTGATAGCAAGGGTAAGAGGAATGAATATGATTGTTTAGCATAAGTGCAAAAAAATTTACATCATACAAATATATTTTAGACTGAGGAATTTTAGAGAGAAAGTGTGGGAGAGAAAGAGAGAGAATAAACTAATGCATACAGAAATGAAAAAAAAAAATGGATTTTATGTTTTAAATATATTTTTCAATTTTTACATATTATTGAGAACTTGTAAATAAACATTTTCTAAAAAAATTGTGATGACATTTTAAGATTATATATATATATATAAAGTAGAAGTTGAAAATACACTGAGAATAGTTAAGATATTTTTTATTATTATATTTAAAGATTCAACTGTTTTACAGTTTACACTGATTTTCAAAAGGTTGAAAAAGAGAGAGACATGGCTTATGTCACAGCTGTTTTGCTTCTGACTAGTGTTTGAAGTTTGACTTATTTTTATAGAGAGTTCATGGTTCAAGTTAGTAAATGTTTTAAATAGGATTTGATTGACAGAGAATAGTCAGATGACTGGTCTTAGAAATTTTTGTAGGTTCCCTGCTATGTCGGTGTATTAGTATCAAGTGACAATGTTTGATGTTGTAAGTTAAGGCTGACACGATTGACTGAACAGGTTCAATAATGCTCTGAATATTTTCTGTCAAGTGTTCGGAGAGAATGAACACATGCTTAAGTTTAGAACCATTTTTTACATTTCCCGCTATGCTATGTCCGTAAGTTAGTGTCATGTGACAGTATATGTTGTACCTAGAAAGGCCAACACGGTTGAGTGAACATGTTTAGTTACAATCAAGGTACTCCAAATTTAATCAGTCTGGTGGGAGAGTAGACAGGAGTTGTTTATATGAATTCCAGTGGCTAAAATTTAGGTTGTCTATTGTGTCCATTCAATGGAATCTGTCTAGTACTGGGGTCTCGTATTTGTTGTCAATAAATGCTCAATCTATTTCTTAGAGTAAGCTTTGTCTGACCCGTGTAATCTTCATTACATCACTGACATTTGAGAGCGTATATCAAATTCCTTGAAGAACATGTAAAGTGATTTTTTATGGTAAAAATCTGTCCTGCTTTGAATATATATGCTGTGTATTCAATAATGTTGATGCAAGTCCTGCAATTGGGGTGGCCACACTTCTTTACCTTTTTGTAGTGGGCCTTGTAATATAAATCTCTATATAATCTCAATATTCATAATAACTATAGCACTTCCCTTAATTATAATGTCATTGTTTTTCAGTTCATAAGTCTTGTCATAATGGTGCTTGCATATAAACACTATGCAGTGCTGTGATCAACTTTCAAAGACCAGGTCCAGCACCTTCACTGTTTTAGTGTGTGATGGATTGCATGTAGTTAAATTGATATGATACTCAACAAATAGTCTTAAAAGCAATACCATAAATAATGTACAAGGACAAAACAAGTACCTCTCACCCAGTTTACTATTACAGCTGCTACCCATACAATCATCTACTGCTTGGGTGTCTGTAACAGAGTAGCTTTGATCTAAGGATAATTTCCTTCTTTTTTCCGAAAAGTAGACCAAAAAAAAAAAAAAGATCCACTTTGCTGTAATTAGGTACCATAAAGTGTATGGTACATTATTTTAAACATGAGTGGTTGGTTTGTTGTGTTTGGTTCCACTACTTTCAGACCTCCAAGCACAGAAAAAATCTATTTTGTTTTCGTGAGAGCATGTGTACATAAAAAGTAAGAATGTGTGCTAATGTGTCTACAGCTGTTGAAGCACACTGCATATATAACAGATAGGCAGAAAGTATTAAGAATTCAAAGAACAGAGTTAATATTGAACTAAATCAAAAGATTGGTGAGCAGGGCAAAAAGACAAAAAAACAGTTTCTTTTTTGTACATAAAGTAGTTTTGTAGGGAAATATACATGAAATAAATTTAAAAGAAAACTGTTTTACCATAAATTTTAAAATAAGTCGACAAAAAATAGGGGGGAAAAAAAAAACTGATTTTAACAATATGAATATTCAGCCAAGTAAACTCACCTGAAGAACAAACTTTTGATCAATGAATTTTTTAGCAGAAGTTGCCACAAAGTCAGGAGATTCTAAAAACCTTAAGAAAAATTCATAGACAATCTGGGGAAAAAAGAAAAAAAGAAAGGTTTTATAAAGTTGGTTGATAGCTATAACAAGAGAAGGAAAGAAAAAAAAATTATATATATACATTAAAAAGAATTTTAAAAAGAAATAGCATTTACAAATAATATTAACAAGTTACAGTGAACTTCAGTGTTAAATTGAAACAGATATAAACATAAGTGCAGGCATAGCTTATAAGTTTACATCCCAACTATATGGTTTCAGGTATGGCACAACATTTTGGACAAGTGTCTTCTGCTACAGCCTCAAGCCAGCCAAATCTTTGCAGGTTTGATAGACTGAAACTGAAAGCAGCCAGTTTGTGTATCATCATCTACTTTTCCATGCTTGCTTAGGCCAGAGTTTATTGCGGCAGACTTCTTGTCACCAAATCCTCATTTGTTTCCAAGTATTATTTTACCAAGGTTAGACATGTTTCCACAGAATATTGGAAATGAATGACATTGCTTTTATGACAGTGATGCTCATTTACAACTATCATGTAATATCAAAACAAGGAAATATAAATACTCTCTCTCTCTCTCTCTCTCTCTCTCTCACACACACAGAGGC
>JAOPJW010004870.1:66023973-66035537 GCA_027122535.1 Octopus maya
AGAGAGAGAGAGAGAGAGAGAGAGAGAGAGACAGAGACAGACAGACAGACAGACAGACAGACAGACAGACAGACAGAAAGAGAGAGTGGGAGACAGCAGGTATAGAGATGGTGGCAAGATTCCGGGCATACTCACAAGGGACAGGGATTAAAATATACATGGGATGGTTGAGTAAGAGAGAGATATAGATGGTGACAAGTGCCAGGGCATACCCTTGAGGTTTGAACTCTATAATATAAATGGCAGAATATTGCAAATGAAGCAGGATCAGAGTGCAGAGGGATGGAGTGAGTGGCAAAAACCTGGGTATAAATATTCAGGGGGAGGGGAAACCAGATAACAATGATAAGGGGAACAGGGCCATGAGGACAGAATTGGGGAGTGAGAGCTAGGCATGGTGTATGAAGGAGGAAATGTGAGGAAGAGATGTAGAGATGGAGATTGGTTTGTAGAGGTAGGGTGTGTGAAAAGTTTTCTTGTTACGTGTGGGTGGAGCACACAGGTTGAAAGTTGGCGGAGAGCAGTGATACAGTGACACAAGGCCAGGAGGACAGGGTTGAGGATTGGAAAGTAAGCCTAGTGCATGAAGTAGAAATGTGAGGATGTAGAGATGTAGTTAGGTTTGTGTGGTAGAGTGTGTGAGAAAGTTTCTTATTAAGTGTGGATGGGACACACAGTGCTTCTAGAATTCAGTTTCGCTGTCCGTTAGGGACATGGTAGGGCACAGTATAAAGTTTGTCTGTCCTCAAATACAAGATGGAAACAATTGTAGTAATTAAAAAATATAACTGTCCAATTATACTCCTTGTTGACTCCAATTTCTTCAATTATATATATACACACACACACACACACACACACTCATGCTGATCATGCTTGCTTTCACTCTTATTTCTTGAAGAAAATTTTTCAGATGCTATGAATTTGAGATATGAATAATATTTGAGAAATGCCAACATACTATAAAATGTTCTCAATTTTAGCAATTAACCATCTCTTATATTGAACTTCTTTTCAAAAAAACAAAAATAAGCTAAATCATCTTTACTTTTTAAATTTATTTTATTCTATGTTATTTAAAAAAGATTGCTTTACTGACAGCTAATTAATACAGAAAGAAAAGTAATTAAACTTTTTCCATTACACTTTGAAAAATAAATAGAAATTTAGGTAATTACAACCGTAACCAATGGTTATTTTTGAACTGTTATATATAGACATAAACATCCACATTTTTTCCCTACATTAAACCTGCCTCTTTGAAAAAAAAGAAAAGAAAAAAAAACAACCATCTTTTTCTTTTTTGAATCACTGAATTTTTGCAATCAAGAAATAATGAAGTGCTATTCTTGAATTCTTAACAGAATTTTCCTATTATCTAGTCACTATAGTTTATGCATTTAAATATTTAACTGTAGATTTTTCTTCATTTGAATCTAACCAGTTTGAACAGTTTTATAAATTCAGTCATTGTTGGAGTTGAAGTAAGATTTCCTTGTAAGCCAGTATATGTTGATGTTAACAAGCCAACAAATGAAATGACAGAGATATTTTTCAACTAAGCTGACTACAGCAAACAAAAAAAAAAAAAAAAAATTGTCTCTCCAATACAGTTTAGTGCTAGTAGCAGTGTTAGTACTCTATGTTAGTAATAGAGAGACTTCAAAATTGCATGGCTTTAATAACTCAGAAGTAAACTAGTTGAGAACTGTTAGCTCTAAGTTGAGTCAAAATCCACAATATATTATCCTGGCAGCCAGGTAACTTCGTCATTTCATTATTTGTAGTAAACTGATGTCCTAACTCCACAAGACCTTGAGGTTTGACTTATTATCAACCATAACATGAAATCAAATATTCCAATGATTTGTCTTCTTTCCATATGTAAATTGTTTTCTATATATTTTCAACTGTAATTTACATTAGTTGTGTTGAATTGTATGTAAATTTACAAAAAGAAAAAAGAGGGAGAAGTTTTCATCATCTCTTACCTTAATCCATCTGTAAAAGTCAGCTAATTGACAGAATTGCTAGTGTTCAATGAATTCATTGCAGTATTTATTCTGGTACCTAGTGTTCCAAGTTCAACTTTGCTTTTCATCCGCCTGGGACCAATCAATAAAATACTGGTTTAGGGTGGTGAACTAGCATTTGGTCATTAGCAATCAAGCAAACCTATGATGAAGGTTTTCCAAATGTGGCCATTTCTAGTTATGTACCTAACTACATTATTTAATGTCTTTCCTGTTGCTATGTATTATGAAGCTTAACAGAAAAGGAACTCTGCATAAAAGAGGTTTTAGAATCCACTCATAATGAGGGAACAATACCTGAAATACACAGACATTGATAACAAAGTATAGGACAGTTCAACATTGCTTTACAACTGCAAAATAAAAAGCACCTACTCCACATAAAAGGTGAGGTTTATTTAACAAAAGTCACTTATTATTTTTCCAGTCATCAATTGGTTGTAACTGCTCCTGATTTGTATTCTACCAAACTATTTATGTAAAATTTTTGGTTTGTTTGGTGAATTTCTATTATTTATCATTAAATCTCTCTCATCTGAGTTTGTTGAGCTATATATTCTGATCTTGTAACTAACATTGTTTAAACCTACACTAATTTTCCTCACAATGTCAGGGTACTTTTTTTCTTTTCTTTTTTTTTTTTTTTTTAGTTAAAGCAATACAAAACACTAAAATTTAAGATCACATACTTTTGAAGTAGACTAATCTCATTTTGCCCTTTTGTAAGAAATAGCCTCCTCACTACCACACACACACACACACACACACACTATAGACTACTTACAACAGTTCTTGACAGGTGATTTCATCAACTCCAGAAGGATAACAGACAAAGACTTCTTTAGTAGAATTTGAACTCAAAATTAGAAGTCCAGTATTTTCCTTACACACTACTAATCTACAATGGAATGTACCTCATACCTTTCCAATTCAGTGCAGATGGCACAAAACAATATTTGATCAACATCAGAATTATCCAAAAACTACGCCTTTTTTTTTTTTTTAACATACTGTAAGAAATTAATGAAACCAATCAGAGATATAATAAAAAAAAAATATACAAAATACTCTCAAACTTGTCATTAAACCATTATTGATCATTATTTTATTAAAACAGAAATATCTAGAAGTAAATCCTCCATACTTTCTACTGAGCCATGTAACATGACCCAGCAGAAAAATAGAGCTTCAAAGAGTTAAAAGGTAAAAAAATATTTATTTTATAATTGGAAAATACAAATAATAAAAATAGACAGGTTCATTTTATATTCGTAGAATATAGTTGACTTATCAGTAGCTCACACAATTGCGAGAAACTAAGATGGTTAACAATGAACCTTCACAAAATTTCATACAAGCTGTCATTCTGTGATTGATTCTAAATATGACATTTTTGAACAGTTCGTTAATAAGTGCCTATAGCGAATAAGCCTAAGATGATGATGAAGGGAATATCTGAACAATATTCAGTTGGACAATGAACTCAGTAAATTTACTGTCAAAAAAATTATTTCCCTTTTAATTCATTTTTATAACTGAGCTGAGAATGTATTATAATAAAAACAAATCAGTGGTCAATAAAATAGATAGCAATACATGTTAGAAAATTTTAAAATCTCAAGGTACAGTACAATGACTACAAAGTTAATGTGTTAGCACAGAGATAACTAAATTCTAACATTACTTTAGCTACTGATCTACATTTCTAACAAGTGATTCCACTCTTAGTGTTAATTAAATAACAATTACTCAACTATAAAAATAAATGCTCCAACAAAAACAATGTAAGATAGGGTGGAGGGGGAGAAAGAAAAAGTTAACATAAAAACAGTGCAAGGGCATTGAAAAGAAATTTTTTGACAGATAAATATTATTATATATTTGACATATCAGATATAAAGAATAGAGTACATAAAGACTGATGTTCATGTGAGTGATGACTACATTAATGGTGAAGGTTGTGTGATGATATTTTAGTAACATTAGCATTTTCAATCCAATAAAGACATTTTAAAAATTATTTTAGCATACTACCATACATGAAGTCTCTTCAACATATTTACAGAACTACCTAAAACCACTTTAAGAACTATGTGTGTAATGTACAGGTGTTCAGTAAGACTAGTTATCTTTGGAAGAGGGCAGAGTCAAACAACATCACAGAAATATATCTATTTAAATAGTGATTGCAGTGTGGGAGTAACTTTTAGTTAGCCAAATCTAAATACTGATATTAATTCTCAGTTAAAACTGCTTCATTTACATCACTAATGCTCTTTGGGAATGACATAATTGACACATTATCCAATACCCTCTCCATTATTTATTAGGACTTTAAAGGGATAAACAAGCAATTATAAAATAAAAAAAGCAAAAATAAAAAAAACAAATTGTGATATATACACTACTTCTTCAAATCTAGATAAAATTTTCTTTAAAAACATTCTTTAAAAGTGCTTCTGAATAGAAATTTGTTCCAGATTTATAAAACAAAAGTAGGATTTGAAGAGACACCCCCCTTAGAGTTGCAGATACCATCGAAGTTAGAGATAACTAAATGTAGTGAATTGGCTTAAAACATTTCAAGTTAATCACAAACTAAAATTAAGAGATAGTACTAAGCTTCATAATAAAGTAGCAGAAATAATAGCAGATTTTAAGAGCTCTTTTAGCAAGGAACAACTTGCACCAGTCCATGATTTGAGTTCTTTGGAAAATAAATTCTTTGCAGAGTTTGCAAAGACCAATCTAAAGTATTAATTATTTTACATGAGTACAAGATTTCATGTGCATAAGGGAAAGTGAATGACATTAGGTGGCATTCATTAGGAGGGGATCTAGTTACACTTTAACAAGCAAAATATAGCAACAAAAACTTCCTAAACAAACTCTTCACTATATTTAAAATGAAAATGTTTTAAGTAATAAGCACTTAATGCCAGTCAAAAATTGTTACTTCTAAGTCTACCAACAAGAACTAACCTAAACTACTGCATCTCCAATCACCATCCCCAAAACACACACACAAATATCGATTTCTTGCCGGGTGCAAGGCAAATGTTTCCATATGGAGAGATGATGCATATTTGAGTGAATTAACAATGATTTGTTTGCTATTATTCTAATTTACTTTGCAACACCTATTTGGCAAAAACAACAGTAGGTTAAATGTTAAATACATGCTATTACTTCATAACTACCTGAAATAATTAAACAACTACAAGTAATCTAATAAGTGTTCTCCACACACATGCACTGATTTCTCATCCAAGCAGAAGGCTACAAATTCATAAAGGAGTGGAGTGACATTATGTAGTTCCAATTACCTTTATTTGAAATACCATCAGAAGGACAGAATATAAACATGGAAAAAAGAATAGTTAAAGAAGAGAGTAAGAGCAAAAATAGTTGACTAATAAATGCCACAAAGTGTGGACATTGAAGGTCTGAACTTTGGTGGGAAAACATTTGAAATACTCTTATGTCAATCTGGGCTGTTATTATCTAGTTGCAATTGTGGACCATTTGGCTGCAGTTGTGGACCACTTGGTTTTTTAAATGAACATTTTATCCAAAATTTAAAACTTTGGCATGTGGTCTTTATTGGTTAGAGAGCTGGCTAACATAAGTTTCAACAGCTTCATACAAAGCAATATCACTGGTTTTTATTCTTTGGTGACAGAGAAGAAAATAACAGATGTGATGAGGTGTTACAGCATACTATTGATAGAGGGTTTAGCAAAAATAGATGCTATTGAAGATAAAGAAAAGAATGCAATACTTTTTAAATCACACCCTATTTTTCTAGTTATACATATGCATGTAATAATTAACAGTAGACTGACAGTTATGGTATAACATTAGATATGTTTTTTTCGCATATAATTACATCCCTCTTTGTACCGAGTTCAATACTTTGTACTAATAAGTAGTAAATATGTCTAGAGATCATTATACACCTTTTTCAAAATTTGAAGTCCTTTATAATAATGTCAATATCTTTAAGCAACAACCATGAGTTATTTATTACTGGTTTTCACAAATACTACAAATATAAAATTAATTTAGAAAATATACTACTTTCGGAATACATTTGGTACAGTTGCTAGTAAATAGTTAAAGTCATCTTGAAACTTTTCTTCACAAAAAAATCCAGTTTCTGATCCCAGCAGCAAAGAATATCCTAATTAACCTTTAATTCAGAAATGTAGTTGAGAGATGGACTCAATCAGAGCAGTTTTTCCAATTAAATTTGAGGTAATAAGCCAGCAAACTTGTTAAACAGGAAAAATAATAATTTAAGAATAAATGAATTCAGGTCAAGTATTCTTTTCTTAATTATATACACCACATAAAAACTTACAATAAGCTCCAATATACAAAGACAATATTGTTGAGGTCATAAGAATTTATTAACTTCAAGAGAACATGAAATAATTCTATTTTGGAATGATGGATCTTCAGGCAGATAAAGCTATATTCTTTCTTAATAATAATTTAAAAAAAAAAAAAAAAAAAAAAAAAAAAAAAAAAGACCCTAAACAAAATTTTCAATTATAATCAGCTCTTAAAATCAAGAGAAAGCCTAACAAATATTAAAAGCTTCCGTACTTCAATTCTGATTGAAGTTATTACATTAATTGAGAACTCTAGTTATCAGCAATTTTTATAAAACTTCATAGATTTATTTTATGCATATACGTGTTGCATGCATTTTTCAAATATATTTTTTTATATAGTTTATTTACAAAATGTATTTAATAGGCTTTAAAAAAAATGAAAATGAAAAAAATACCATTTCTAAGTTTCAGTGAAATGCATCGAGCAAAATTAGTTTTATTTTCTGGTGGAAATAATGCATTATTGTTGAACAAAACTGTTTACTTCAACCTTAATTGCATAAAATTTAAAAAAAGAAAAAAAAGTATCCAAATCCACAGGCGCATGACCAATTATCGTTTGCCTTTTTAATGATCTTGGATTGCTCTTAAGCAGAATAAAAAAAATTATTAGCTACATGCCTAATTTTTTTTACGATGATCATCGTTGGTAAACAATTTCACCAAGTTGTTTCTTCAGGTTATTCATTGTCATCAATGGATAGCAACTTGAAAGGCTTGATTTTTGCCCCATATACTTATTTGATGATTCGCTCAACAAGAAAGGATGGAATCTCCATAACATTGGCATGATTTCAACCATAAACAGTAGTGCAAAAGACAAGTTAGTCAGGGATATTCAGATAATGGACATCTAAGTGGTGGGATTACTAAGATGACCAAAAATCAAAAAAATAATATAATTATATAAAACACACTTATGTTGTCTCATCAAAATGGAAATTTGAGATCTAAATACACAAATTATAGTTTCCTCATCTAAATCTTAAGTTACATTCTGGTGACATTCCAATACAGCTGAAAAATGAGTTGTAAAAAAAATATTTTGTTTTAAATATGTCAACTCTTCCAGATATATATATTAAATTAGCTCATAGATTTTTAAAAACTGTATTAGAAGTAATGTGTGAGTAAACAAAAATATATAAATTGGAGCAGGCTTGGATGTCTGGCTAAGAATCTGCAACAATATGCCAATCCCACTACATGGCTCATGGGGTATGTAAATGCAGCCTGAGATTGACCAATACTTTGTGAATGAAATTGACCAATACTTTGTGAATGAAATTGAGCAGATGGGGGTTGTATGGTAGAGAAAGAGAGATTGTTTGTCTCTCATAAATTTAAAAAAAAAAAAAAAAAAAAAAAAAAAGAAGTCTTGCTGCTAGGTGGTAAAAATGTCATGTGCACATTCATATGTTTGTATACCAATAAAGAATATGAACATCAAGCCAGGAAGGTAATCAGGGATGAGATAAAAGAATGGTGACACCCCCTTATCACTTTGATCTGTTTTTTCTGTGAGGTTTGAGATAGTTCTTATCAAAAGTTACTATTCTCCAAAATGGATTGGGGAAGATGCCACACATTCCATTTGTTGTCATGGTTTCTACAGATGGATCCATTTCCTCTCACAAACTACTTGACAAAATGTATAAGGCATTTTATCACAGCATTAGCACTAGTGAGTGTCTTTTCCCAGGAAAGACTAGAGTCCTCTCTACATCCTCTCCATTCATTCACTGGCACCAAAAAGGTTATCTTGTCCCTGATAAGACAAAAGAGACATTATTAGCAGTGAAATAGTCTGGGATTGAGTCAGAGAGTCTCTTCTACCCTATATCAGTCTAGGCCATAGCTTCCCAAAGTGGGCGATATTGCCCACTGGTGGGTGATTTCAACTTACAAGTGGGCGATGGGCGAATTTCTACAAAATGGTGGGCGATTTGAGATTTTGGTGGGTGATAAGAACATTTTGTGGGTGACAATGAATGTTTATAAATTAAGTTTGCATTTATTGATTTCTAGGCATGCCTAGAATAAGGATGCACTTTTATTGACTTGACTACTCGCATGAGACATCCTTTTGTATTAAAAACGTGGACTTGCTTATTGATTGAAAATATCTTTGTTGTAGTCATTGAGATGGTTGCCATGTGTGCTAAAAATAGCAGCCAAATAGGCCTAGGCCTTAAATCACACTCCACTACAACTTTGGGGGGAGGGGGCATAATTGTATGAAGACCTGCGTGTAGAATTCAAATTCGCAAAAAGTTCCTGAAAACTCCGAAAAATAATAAAGTTATGTGAGTTATATGTTGTGCGTAATTCTGTGGTTTCATATCAAAACACAAGTACTGTTTTCAGGATGTTGACAAAATGTGCAGTCATGCACAAAATAACAGCTTTGAAATTATGTTTCTTAACTGGGTGAAAATGATCAAACTTTAAACCTCTATAACTTTTTAAAACATTTTTCTGGAAAAGCTGAATAACTCCAGCAATTTAGCTTGGAAAGGTACATTAATGTGTCAAATGAACTAGATCCCTATTTTCTCCAGTAAAGACATGTCATCTGACTCTGCTCTATTAACTTCTCTTTGGGAATACCATACTGCCTTTCTGACGCCATCTGTAGGAATTCATTTTGACATTTTCACTTTACAGTCAAGAAAATTTGTTGACAGTACAGTAGTGATTATTTATCATTTGGATTTATTCCTTCTCCTCAGAACTGTAAGTTACCAATGTGCCTTCTTTGACATCAAGCATTGACCAACAAAGCAATGAAACCTTGACATTTGAAGTATCACTTTGATGCAAAGCATTCTGAGAAGGACAAGCCATTATCATACTTTTTGCAACTGAGCTCCTCTTCAAAAAGTAAATACAAAAATTCAACACACTACTCCAGGAAACTAGTAAACAGGAGAATGACAGGTTGTTGCATCATACAACATTGCATTGCTTGTTGCTAAATCTGGGATGTTTCACACAATTGGAGAAACATTAGTTTGCCCAGTTATCAAAGAGATTTTGTCAACCGTTATGCATGTAAAACCCGATAACATTATGAAGAAGATCCCACTTAGTAATAACACAATTTCTTGAAGCATCAGTGAAATGGTCAACAATGTCAAATATCAGCTCATTAATATTCTCCAGCATTCTGAATTTTCTATACAAGTGGATGAGTCAACTGTTGTGGACAATCAATGTCTGATGATGGTATATGTTTGGTATTTCAGCAAAGACCTTTAACCTTGTGAAATGCTGTTCACAGAGAAATTACCACCTGATTCAAGAGGTGCAACTATTTTTCACACTCTCAAGTCTTTCCTCTTTGAACATAGTATCCCACTCAGTAATATTCTTACTTGTGCGTCTGATGGAGCCTCTTTGATGATAGGAAGATACAGAGGTTTTTCATTTCTCCTAAAGCATGAAAATTCCCACCAGATACTAACTGTTCATTGCTTGGCACACTGGCAAAAAATATGAATGGTAGGTTGAATGGTGTGCTACAGTTAGTTATCTAGACTGAACAAATTGAAGTCCAGTCCCTTGTCAGATCAAATTTTCCGTCATCTCTGTCTAAGAAATGATGAGGACCATACTAAAATCTTATACCATACCGAAGTGCAGTGGCTGTCAAAAGGAAACTGTGTTTTACGCTTTGTTGAACTGTTTCATATAACCACATCTCTCTTTGAAGATACTCCACTATCCGCTTCATTGGTGGTTGCAATGTGCGATATCTTTTTTCTTTGTAATATAGTCACAAAATTAAATGATTTGTATAAGTTATTGCATGGAAACAGAAAAACTCTCATTGATTGTAAATATTTATCACTACCTTCATTTCGAATTTGGTGTTGTATAAGACTAACATTTCAAAACGCCAGTTTCATCAATTTCCACATCTTGATTCTCTGAAAGATGAATTAGTTGATGAGGGTTTAAATACGTATCGCAGTTATTTACAATCATTGCATGATAACATGGTGAAGCGATTTCAAGACGTTATTGCGCTGAATATTCCAAATTGGTATAGCAATCCATATAAAGTCGATGCAGTCGATTGCGAGGATGATTTTCAGTAGGAATTGATAGAATTACAAAATGATAATGACGCCAGAATGCGATATTGCCGTAATGGCAAAGAAGGTTTGTAGTACCGTCAGAGTATATTGAATTCCTATCCCAGTCTGTGGAAACATCTGAAATTACTTTTGCTTGCCTTCCTTACCTCATATCTGGTTGAATCTGGTTTTAACTGTGTTGGAACTTTACTTTCCCATAAAAGAATTGGACGGGATGTGACATAACGTGGAGACTTGCGGCTAAAGTCGACAAGTTTGAAACCGAATGTATCTGCACTAGTTGCATCGCACCAGACACATGGTTCTCATTAAAAAGTTGTATTCTTTTCCTTTATAATACAATCACTAATTATTTTTGCATTGGTATTTCTGATCAACAGTTCATTTGGGGAAAATGAAAATCAGTGTAAAAGAAAGCGCAAGTTTCCAGAAGTTAATCTGTCTAAAAAATATAGAGTTAATGTTAGAATTTTATTGACACTAATGGCAAAACCAAACCTACAATAAGGTATTTGTAAACAACCGAATATTTAGTACAAATGGCACTAACAAGGCAACGAGTCTACGATATAGTGTGTGTCAAATGATACGAGGGGGCTAGGGGATTTTGTGTTGGTGGGGGCGTTGTGTCAGGTTTTTTTTTTTTACACAGGTGGGCGATGGAGCATTTTTTGGCTGATAAGTGGGCGATATTGCAATTTGGCGCGAAAAGTTTGGGAACACTGGTTTACATGGAACATTTTCTGAGGCTTATATTGCATCACTGAAACTGTGCCTGTCATGAATGTTTGTGCGCATCTGGATTTCTTGGAATTTTTCAATCCACCAAGGTCCAAGGGCAACTAAAGTCTCATTATGAGGGACTCGTCTCTGCCTTTTTAAAATGTATGTTTAGAGATTGTCTAAAGTTACTATGTAGCCTTTTTACATATTCAGGATATTGGTGATTGTTCTAGAGTTCTCATCGAACTAGTCTTGATGTGTGTGTGTGTGTGTGTGTGTGTGTGTGTGTGTGTGTGTGTGTGTGT
>JAOPJW010004870.1:66136446-66152641 GCA_027122535.1 Octopus maya
GACGTTAAACAATGATTATTATGACGTGTGTGTGTGTGTGTGTGTATATATATATATATATATATATATATACACACACACACACACACACATACAGTATACAATCATATGCGTGAGTATGCTTGTGTGTTCCTTTGTCTATACGTGATGATTGTAAATGAGCATCAATGTCATAGAAGCAAAGTTATCAGTTTCAAGCCTTTCATGAAAAGGATGTCTAGCTATGAGAAAATGTTACCTTGTTTGGGAATAAGTGAGTGTTAGTGACAAGAAGGCATCATGCCAAAGAAAATCTACCTCAACAAATTCTGACTGACCCATGCAAGCATTGAAAGGTGGGCATTATATCAGGGTGACTGACTGCACTGCTGTGCCCATTCAGTCATCACTTGGTTCAGAATTATTTTCACTAGTTTTACTATAATTATTGCCATGTTCATTCTCTTCACCAAAAACTTGTACTCTGATCTAATCAGCTGATATCTGTTTCTGGACCATTGGTGATTTAAATTGATAAAAATTAGAAAAATTCAGGTAAACATACACTTGTAATAAGAGCTGTAGGTGATATGAAACAAAGCTAGCAGGTTGCTAAGCAATTTGCTTATGAACTAGGACATTAGTAGTCAAGATTGGCCACTTCTATCTTGGGTACAATAATATTGCAGCTGATAATTCAGTTTTTCATGTTCAAAGGGTAAATAATTGCAGAAAATCAGCAATAATCTGTAAATTAAAGTAAATCAAATTTGAAGAACCACAAACACCAAATGATATCAGAACTTTTCCACATTAAAGCAAACGTTTTTCTTTACTTAATTCTACATAAATAATTCTAAGTTGAAAAAGCCTCTTTATCTTGTTATTTTGCTCTAGACTACAGTTAAAATTGAAGACTAATTAACCCAAGTTTCATTTTGTAATTTCATAAACAAGTAGCGAATGGTAACACATTTATACACACACACACATAAATCCTTTAAAATATAAATACATACTTAGTCATTTGGTCCCTCATTAAAATTGTACAACTATAGCATGTAAGTTTATTGCAGAACTAAAATATAATTAAAATAAAAAAACTAAAATAGAAACAATCCCATTTTTGTCATTTCAGTTATACTTTCTGCTACACAGAATAATTATACTTTCTACTATACACAACAGTAGCATCAAATGCATTTCAGGCACAAGAAGTTTGGTACACTTCATGAGGACTGAAATGCAGGCCTGAACTCGCTACCTCACTTTTTGCTTTCCTTGCATAACATTAATTACCACACTGATGACAAGACCCCCACCACCACCACCATCCCCTTGTAGTGTATCCAGAAGATTGTTTTGACATACAAGTGTGACACCAATTACTACAGTCAAGATGACACTTGTGTAGAAATCTTTCAACAGCATCATAGAAGGTAAAACATGTTAAGACATATTCTTGGCTTGACATTTAGAAGGATACTCATTCTGGTAACATTCTGTGGTGCTACCTTAGGATGCAGTCTACCTCACTTATAGTAAAATATTTCATTATAGTTGAACTAAAATGAGAGTAAAATGGAACAAGTACTTTTCAGAATTTCATCATTTCCATTTTTTAAAATTTACTTTCATTTCAATCCTATTACTCTGAGATAGACTACAAGCTAAAGTAGCACTACTAAAATTTTGTAATTCAAGTTCAACTAAGAGAATAGAATCTATATTTGGTCATTTGTAACTCCCAACCAGGTGAAATAGTGAAATGGATAACGATTTGAATCATTCAGTACATAGATCTCAAGTTAAAATCATATAGTAATCATTTCATTGCATTTTGGAGTACTGTTAATTCCATCTCAGTTTCCCTCAGATTAAATAGATACCAGCTCTAGGAATGTTGCCAGCAAACTTGCATCTCAGACAAAGGTTTAATCATCACCCTTTAAATACAATGAAAGCATAGTTAGGCACTATTTCTGATAACTTTTAAGAAAAGTTATGGCTTCATACGATTATTCATAAAGGCCCCAGAAATAAAAAATATTCCTTATGCCATTAGTAGTAAAAGTGAAACTATTTTGCAGTTTAATTCTCTGGGCTGTTACCTATTCTCTAAGACACAAAAAATATCAATTCATCATCACCAAATTCTGTATTCGGTCCTGGGTATGTCATCTCTAATACCTAGAGTTTCTAAAAGAAAACGAGAATTGCAGTATTTTTATTTTCATAATTGCTATGTATGTAAATAAAACAGCTCCAACTTGGAGTCAAAAGTGCACAACAGGGTTCATTCTCTTGGAAAATTACTACCAGTTCGAGATACCCAAACCTTCATTTATATGGAAAGAAGAGCATAAGTAGAACAATGCATAACAAAGGGATCATAAGCTACAGGCTAGGAAACCAATGTGGAAAAATAATCATGAAGATGTTTATCATCTCATGATAAATACACGAGTTACATTAATCTGTATATACTAATTGCCCATTTGTTGAAATTTCAGTTATCGTTTATGAAATTCATAGAATGTGTCATAAGATATTTTACAAAATTTTTGCCAAAAAACAATCATTAATTTCCTCAGACTAGTTTTTGTGTATTCGTCTTTCATGGTAAGTCTTAAACATTCACCTCAACTTGTTACAATTTCCATGTTTCCATGTCACAATCATTCTTTTCATGCACAATATAACAGTTTTGATCAATGAAGAAAGAAACCCTGCAAAATCTTCATAGAAATATATCATGTAATTCATTAAATGAACAAAATAAAGTAGCTGCAATTCAAGTGAAATTAGATGGGAATTCAAATACTGCTTACATAAAGAATGAATTAGTAAGCTTGAGAAACAATGAAAGTGGATAGAAATGAATGATAGATCAGGAACCAGTAAATACTATTTCTTCATGGCTTTTCTCAGTTCTAGAGAAGCCACTGAATGTTAACACTTTACTATTATTAAGTGAAAACAGTTCAGGATGTGAAGTGTTGGAAGAAAACTGTTTGCAAACTTAAGCCGATGCTATGTACTTCATTATAATAGGCACTGAAACTGTTCAGAATAAAAGAGTATTTGAGTCAACAATTAACTAAAACAAACCTACTTTCATTTTGTAATTGATAGAGTAGATGCATTTTTGTTCTAAATAATTCAAGCAACTGGTAATTAGTAAATTTTGAATGTACAATGAGGATCTTCTGACAAACATAACTTACAAGTTCAAAGGTTAGTCATGTTCACTTAATATGCAACTTAACAGACATGAAATGCTAAACCCCATAATCAAAGTTTACATATCTTTGGTGTAACCTTTGTACCTACTATTTTTATGTACAGTCAAGCAGTGATTATTTTGAGAGGCACTTTTAGTTTTTAGATACTGTATGGAGTAAATAACTTCCAAATTTTATACAGCATATATGTAGTATGACCCGCCTAGTGATGAGCCATGACTCATGCAGCCTGCTTCTCCAAAAGGATTGCCCATGCCTGCTCTAATTTATTTAATTTGTAACTACTAAATTTCAATGCTTTTATGTTGGTTCACCCACCCACCTCCCAATGCAGTGGGGGTTAGATGTATTACTGTACAATAACAAAGTATCTCTTCATATGCTTCAGTCATATCAATAAGAAGGTCAATATCCTTAAATCTAACAACTTCTCCATATAAGTTTTGTTTGATCTATCTCATTCACACGTCATTTCTTGTTACCTCCATCAGCCTGCACCCAAACCAACATTGTAATCACTTCTACAATAGCAATCAAGATTTGATTCTCAGCTACTTTTCCAGCTCATTTGTGTGCCCCTAATAATATATAAGGTTAATTAAAAGGAATTCATCAATTTAGATGAACGGATGCAGACATGCTGTGTGGTTAAGTTCGCTTCTCAACCATGTGGTCCAGGAATCAATCCCACTATGTAACACTTGTCTTCTACCACAACCAAAGGCTGACCACTGCCTTGTGAGTGGAATCTGGTAAACAAGGAATGTGTGTGTGCGTATGTACTAGCGAGAAAACTGAAAAAGTGGTGCTATTCAAACTGGGCTTCTTGTGATATTTGTTCTGCACTGAGTTACAAATGCTCATCATTTTCACCATCATAAATGCAGTAAATTAATGACTGACCTGTTAGAAACCTGAAGCAAAAACAGTTGTGATACAAAATAAAGTTAAAGATGATATAAAACTCAGCATTTCTTATCAGGAAACATGAACTTACAGTTAATTTGTAAATCCAAATTAAAGAATTAATACCTACTACAAAGTTTCAGAAAGAAATCTAAATGCAGACAAAATCATATCAACAGGGAAATACAAGCTATTGTTTTTAATTGAAGCTCTAAAACACTGGAATAAACAGAGTTAAAAGCTCAATTAAAAGGATTCTGTAACTAATGTCTGATCAATAAGAGTAAAATGTTTCAGTAAAGAATGATTTTTGTACTCTAACAGGTTTACATTTTGAATGTAATCTGAATGTGCATGGTCAATCATTGTTGGGAAGTATCGATTTAGATTAACATAGCAAGTTTCAGGAAGGAGGGGGTACTTTTTATGCATAATATTATGATCATGATAACATATCCATGCTGCGATGATGTCATTCAGTTATGAAAGATAGTGGCACCCAATGATAATTAGACCATAACTAGAAACTGTATAGCAAGGAAAAGAATAACATATTTGAACAAATCTTGTGTTTCTGTGTTACTTAATATAAAAGTATTTAAACTTATTTACTCCTAAATGAACTATAATAGTATAACAATATTTTGAAAGCTCTCATATAATTTGATAAAGGATGAACAGATGCCAATGAACCACAAAATGCTTAAATTCTTAGGTATTTCTACTGTCAGAAAAATATTTATACAACTAATATTTACATGGCATAGCTTTACCATCAACACTAACCAAATGCTTCATGATTAGATAGTCAATTTGTTTTCATGTTGAAGCTTCAACAGGATTCAGTAAAATCAATGGAAATGTAATGAACAGTTGCTGAAATTCACATACAAAATAGAAAATGTCAAAGTAATACCAATTCAATAATTGTATACATAAAACTACATCAAGTATGCCACTTATTTTTATTTTTATTTTTTAGCATTCATTCACAAACACAGGGTTTCATAATGTCTACAGTAGCTTCCATTGGGTTAGGAAGTAGGATATCAAAGTAAATTACTTCAATGCTTTAATAAATTCAAGTGTTCAAAATCTGAATATACAACTTAGTGAAGTTAATGACATTATCCTAGATTATGGCTAAACATTTGAGACAACCTAAGTTGGTATTAGCAGTCAACCATCAACATAGGCCAATGAGTGAACCTGCTTGTTTAGCACAGACCTTGCAAAGCAAAGTGTAATCCCAGTTTGTATCTTGGGACTTAATGAGCTAATCTGTCAAATACCAGACTGAAGTAAGCAACTTTGTATTAAAAACATTTAGAGTAACTACTAGCCAAAATCAATAGAAAGAGGCAACAATTTCCAACTTTTCATATTATCATAATCATTGTCATTATTACTACTACTACTATTGCAAAATGAAACTGATATCAGAAAACCAGGTTTGAAGAATCTTATCCCATATTTCCTGGTAACAAAATCAAGTAAAACCACTGACAACAGACTAAACTTCTTTACATAAATTACTAAGGCATGGCTGTATGGTTAAGAAATTCACTTCCCAACAACAAGGTTTTGAGTTCAGTCCCACTGTGTGCACCCTGGGTAAGTCTCCACAAGCCAAAACCAACCAAAACATTGAGTAAATTTCATAAATGGAAACTGAAAGAAGCCAATCGTATGTCGTGTATACATGCATATATGTGCATAAGAATATTTGTGTCTCCTTGTTTCAACATCACATGATATAAACAAGAGTCACCATTTTACAAGTTGTGTTGTTCATTTCCAACTTTCTGTGGTAAAATGAGCAGCCAGGAAAGTGGTGGTGGGGGGTACCTTGCTAGGAAACAGTCAAGGATTGGCAACAGAAAGGGAATCTGTCATAGAAAATCTGTTTCAATGAATACTGTCTAATGCATGCAAGCATTGAAAAGTGAACATATAAACAATGAATGATAAACAATTTAAAAGCTATTTACTAAAATGATCATGGTGGTAATATAAATCTCAAAAGTGCAATTTTCAACATTCTGTAATCTTGGATCTTGTTACAAGAGTCAACAACCTACTAATTGCAAAAAGAATCATCCACTTTTTTTTTTAATTATTAATTTGTAAATGACGATAATGATTTTATAAATGAAATGTATCTGCTAATATGTCATCGAGTTTTAAATCTTATCTCATGTGTTCTATATTATGAAACATCTCATTAAAAAATTTTATTACACTCAACAGTACTCATTTAAAAGAATGAAATCATCAATGACACTAAAATGTTAAACAAAAATTTTACAAAACAGACTAACAAAAAGGAATTATTATGCAGTATCTCAATCTACTCAATGCTGTAGCTGTCTATATCTCCTTTGAAGACCTTGGTTTCAAATCAGGAATCACAAGCATAGAAAATATCCTGAGACCCTAAAACCAAGGTGCAACGTAAAAAGCATTGGTGTGGGTGCTGGTATAATGTAAAAAGCACTGGTGATGGTGCCACATAAAAAACACTTAGTATACTCTGCAAAGTGGTTAGCTTTAAGAAGGGTATCCAGCTGTAGAAACCAAACCAAAAACAGACTATGAACCTGGTGCAGCCCCTGGCTTTGCCAGTTCCTGTCAAGCTGTCCAATCTATGCTAGTATGGATAACAGAGGTTAAATGTTGATGATGAGATGCAACAAATAGTGGCTTGATAGGCATCACAGCCATAAGTTTAACCCAAGTAAATTATATTGGACAAATGAGTCTCATCTCACTTTTCAATAACCAGTGAGAGAAAACACAAAAAAAAAAAACAGAAAAAAAACAACAGGTAAGAAAAGCAAAATAGTATGTCAACATACACCACAAGTAAAAATTAAATAAGAACAAAAAGTATTAAAAAAGAACAAGACAAGTTTTATTTCAAAACTCATTAAAATAATTATAAAAAAAAACTGTCTGAATACAAGGAAAATAGAGAAATTATAAAAAAAACTGTCTGAATACAAGGAAAATAGAGAAATATTAAATTTTGTTTTTCTTTTGAGAACTGAGAAAAAAAAGTTGGCATTTTGGAGAGTAATGCAATTATAGTTTGCTACGCAAGAACAATTTTATTATATTTCTTTAAGTTTGAAAACAAGTAGAAATGGAAGATTTGTAATATAACAACTAAAATAGGATTTATGTGGATGAACTTATATAAATATGCTCTACAACAGAGAAACAAAGAAATAAAACAGAATGGCATGTTACATAAACACTAAAACAACCAAAAACACTGAAAATTCATAGTAGTTACAACAGGTAAACTGGAGAAAACTACACAAACATTTCTCTTTGTTTCACCAATAATTTCAATGGAATACAATAACAAATGTAGAAAACATAATGAACAAACACTTAGCCGTTAAAGCATTAAACAAAGGAAATTTCATAATATTCAATATTCATATTGTTAAAATACATAATCTGTGCTATCTTAAAAAGAAACCAACTCAGAAAATTATCTAGTAAGTGTACATATGTGTTTTTTTTTTTAATGACCCTTAATTATCTTTACTGATTCTGTCTGATAAATACTCAGCCAATAATGAGAAAGATGTAATTAAA
The DNA here is from genome assembly GCA_027122535.1 of Octopus maya. NCBI lineage: Eukaryota > Metazoa > Mollusca > Cephalopoda > Octopoda > Octopodidae > Octopus > Octopus maya. Next base: position 66,144,186 of record JAOPJW010004870.1, read on the forward strand.
CCTTTAATGCTATAATTTTCAAGATTTCTGAAACATCCAATACATTTTGTAAGAACTTATTCAGTTGTAACTTTTTCTAACTGCTGAGGGAAGACAACTAAAAATGATGATTCAACGTCACAAGTGTAATGATAACAAAAAGACAGAACAGTAAGATAAGCACAGATATGAGTACAGTAGACACTAACCTACAATCACTGAGAGACATTTGAGAGGAAAAAATTTCCACAGCAACAAGAAAGGTATTTCAAGGGAGCTTATTTATGCATTCATTAAAATGTTTTCAGCAACGATTTGATTAACATTAAATTAAAATAATTATATAATGAAATTGATATATCGCTATAATTGTTCTTGGAAAATATATAAATAAAATGTAAATGGAATGCAATATTTACACTAAATCCATGGCAAGAGTGATCAATATACACCAGTACTTAATTTCAATCATTTAATTTGTGTAAAGAAATTTTATAAATAGGATTAAAATGAATGAAACAGAATTATGTGACAGTGATAGAGTGACAGTGGGTGATAATCTTTGGTTGAATGCAATAAACCATTTAGTCCTGATGTGCCTAGTTATTCACAAAGTTACTTTAATATCTACTGACAGACTAAGCCGGAGCACAGACTCCTAATTTATTTCCTAACTAAATATGGTTATCAATGAATCATTTTTTTGTAACTGATAGGCTCTTCCCTCTACCCTCCATATATATATTTCCAATTTAACCACAATAAAAAAACCATAAAGCCAAAAGAAAAATTGCAAATGTTAAATGTGTCAAAGAAGGCAAGAATCCTCAGCATTTTGGTTGTTGTAATCTGGCTGAATCCATGATTTGAAATATTAAATACGTTATTATAAAGTAAGCTTTAATAACATCCCTTAAAAAATTCAAAAATTGAACAAGAGAATAAAGTTTACATAATGATACAGCCCTAAAACAAATATTGGAGTTGCCTTACCATCAAAGCATTTAGAGCTGAAAATCTAAATTAAAATCATGTGAATAGTGTTCTTGTAATTATATTTATAGCTAGCAAAGGTTACTTTAATAAATTAATAAAATGACAGTTTCATAGTATAGGTAGAGAAACCATGAATGCTAATCATATAGCTACAATTGCATTTCCAAAGGAGTTGCAATTTTGGAATTTAGAAAATTAATGTAGTCCAACAAACCAAATTTTTTATTCAGATGAAAATGATTTTCATGTAAGAGTACATCATTGTCATAATCATCAGTTTACATCTACTTCCATGCTGGCATAGGTTGGACACATCATCATGGCCTGAATCACTATTATTATTCTGAGATAGTAACCCTTCAAGATGGGTCAGGTGATCACATCATTCTCATTATAACAGGCTTCTAATCAACAAAACACAAACATGCTTTTATGGTATGTACCCATGAACTTGCAGCCTATTTACCTACTGCTCATCATACTTATTTAAAAGGAGCAATCAAGTATAAACAGTTAAAATTTCCAACATAAAATTATATTACATATTATAAGGACCATTTTGAAACAGAAAATAGAATGTCTGGTTATTATTTCAGAATAGATCAGTTATGAAAGGATTATAAATTTGGAAATGTTACCCTAACTGCTAACATATTTGCTTAATGCCATAAAACCAGAACAAAGAATTGATCCTTAAAACCTCTTCAGAAATTTTCTTTATGCGATTTTTTTCACATCCGGACAGTTAAAAAAAAATTACTGCACTCAAAATATACTACCATAAATGGCCCTATTTATCCTAGACTCTTGGTAAAACATATGACTTTAGAAAGCTTAGCTATAAACCTAAATGTGGATGGTGTGAATTCTTGTAATACTGTTGAATGAAATTAAATTCCTCCATGAAAATGTTTTAATAATTTTAGGGAACACCAAATTTCTCTCAAACTGTTTCCCTAAGTTACCCCATCCCCACTATTTTTTTCTTGTTTTTAAAAAATTCATCTCATCTAGCAAGATAATTTGTGCAAACGATTAAATATTTAGGATTCACAACTAACAGTTGCGAGTCATCGCTCATGATTACTATTAAAATACTTTGAAGGAGCAATATGATTTGTAAGAATTTGCCCAGCTTCTCTGATAATCTCATATGAAATGTTATATTGATGTAAAAAAAAAAAAAAACAATAAAAAGTTGGTTGAGAGAGCTTTGATGATGTTGAGGGAAAAGATCATATTGCTGTGGAAGCTAAATATAGTAGCCCTAAATCAAATACTAAGAACTTGCTTAGATAATCAAGAGGTTGACAAATGAAGTGAAATGCAAATTGTTATATGCTGAAAACTTGCACAAGGAACTTTACATACAAATCACATCAAAATATGGATAAGAGTTTTAGAAAGGATCATCTTTGTCACAATTTGATTTCTTGGTGGCACGTAAAAAGCACCATTTGAGCATGGCTGATGCCAGTGCCACCTGACTGGCTCCCGTGCCAGCAGCAGTAAAAAGCATCCATTACACTCTTGGAGTGGTTGACTTTAGAAAGGGAATCCAACTGTAGAAACCTTGCCAGAACAGATTGGAGCCTGATGCAGCCTCCTGGCTTGCCAGTCCTCAGTCAAACTGTCCAACCCATGCCAGCATGGAAAGCAGACATTTAAAGATGATGTCATCTCAGAATAGTTTTTAGTTTTGCAAGTAAATGAAGTATTCATGAAGAAAAAAAAAGGTTAGAATCCATAAAAATTATGGGGTTTATTGAACATGGAATATGGAATAAATTATGCAAAAAGACAAAGAGTGTAATATAAGCTTATATGGAGTTGAACTGATGGTAGAAATAAGAATAATTAAGTGAGAGAGAACAATTCTGAATGCATAAGTGTAAAGTGAACTATTAACCTAATTATTCTTTTGCTTAAATATCTTAATACATACTTATGTATATCTTAATAATTACAATTGTGACAGTATTTTTTTCAAGTACAGACTTATAAAACAATACTGGAAGGAAAGATTGTTAATTTCACTTTATCACCAGGTTTGTTTAGTACAAGGACCTTGTGTGTGTATACATGTACAAGTGTGACACTCCTACAATATAAAACCAACAAGCAAAAAGTGGCATAAGCTTGTATGTGGAGAGAGAGAGAGATATGTTCTAATGTTTTGATTATTTAAAATTGTACTGAAATCCATAAAAATGTTAAGTGTTCTTCAGGAACCCAATTCGTATATATTAAACACTTCTTGTGAGTGAACGAGGATACCTCTACATGGTTGTTCAAACTGATAAGAATAATATCTTCCAATCTCACCCTACTGTCTTTAGCAAAAAAAAAAAAAAAAAAAATCCATGACACACTATGCGGAGAAAAAAATAACTGGTTACCGCTGCATCATGACCGTTTGGTTAAATACAGTAACAACTTCCTGTATTAAAATTATGAAGGTAAAAATAAATATAGAGATGGGAAAGGAGACAAAAAAAAAGGAATAAGATTATCAAAATTAACTTTTCCCTTTCGATCTCTTCAGATAACTATGGCGGTTTCAAATCTTGTTTCCAACTCAAATGAGGTGAATGTTTTGGGGTTTGTTTTTTTTTTCCCTAATTGCATCTAATTTGTAACTACTATAATGCAAACACCATTATGATCAGTTACTTTGTGGTGTTATTCGGTTATTCATATAAAAATACCTTAAACAGTTTAAAAACTTAGAGTTGAATGATTCACTACTCTCCAAAGCACCAGACTGAAAATAGTATTGCCTTACGTAGAAAAATCTACTCTGACCTATATTTGAAGTTTCGTCATTATTTTGAAAGAATCTAAACAACTATTTTATCTCAGCCTTTATTAATGAAGTTTTTCTCAAACGGAATTTTAAAACTGAGATAAAATAGTTGCTAAGACTCGTCTATAAATAGTGACGAAATAGATCACACCCAATAGTATATAAAAATCGAAATGACATACGGAAACGAAAATACAGAACTCCCATCCACACACCCCACCCCCAAAAAAGAAAGAAAAGAAACTGAATGAACATTCAAACATTGGTTCGAAATAAAAACAAGGTTAGGGAAAAGCAAATCCTAACACACTTCCGAAAAGGAGACTGAAGGCCGATGGTCTTATACACAAATATCCTTTGTTCGCTATACGTTCTTTAACAATATTGCTGGAGCTACGGAAAACTCGAAAAATACTAACTTTAACAGATTTTTGCCGTCGTTTGTTATAATATACTCGATATACATGAAAAAAAAATGCTAGGCAATCAGAATATATAAGAAATTGCTTAATATAGGAACAGATGTTAAGAATAGTCATACTTCTTAGAGAGATTGCTGACTGATAAAACTAAAAACTATTACATAGTAGCACATCAAGCTGATCTACCGCTACAGCCGATCTTTCTTTATTTCTCTGAATTTGCTGACTGTGTACTATCTCCCAACTGAGGTATTTCTATGTCCCACCCAACTTTCCTATTGTTAAATCCCCACCCCTTAATTTACTGTTCCACGGAATCCTTCGGTGTTAGATAATCTGGACAAACCAAGAATACCGTTGCTCTATCATTTGTTGTTTTGATACAACTATAATTAGATCGTTAGCTTTTATATCAGAAACACGTCTATACTAAACAGTGAAATAAACCAACGAGGGATTCTGTATGCAATCGCCCGATTTGCTAGAAATAGTAGCTAAATCTCCCTCGTATCAAACTCGATCATTATACTGGATAATGTGGTTCGGGATATTCACTGCCCGAAAAAAATACGAGATGGGTAGGCATGACTAGAAGGCTTTTGATCATAAGTCTGCTTAATCGGAGCCTGGGCAAGCAACAAAGAGTACACCAGATATTAAAACAATAAGAATCGAGGAACAAAAAGTAACATTCTAGGTTATTTATTACACAGGCCAATATTTATAACGTTAATAGAAAATATCGTTCTAATGCAATTATACACTATTGGTGATTTGTATGGGAAAGATAATCCAAAAGAAAAGAAAGTAGTTGTTTTTAACACAACCACAACCAAGCTATTGTCGAAGGTGTTTCAACAATCATATTTTAAGTTTATCGAGTATTCTCTTAAATATAATGTATCCATTTTCAAGATGATAGGATGTAATTTGAAGGAAACATCGCTGCCTTTTCAAGAAGATCGAGAAACACATATGTTGGTTTATAGCGCGAGGGGAAGTCCTTTTATGGGAGAGTGGGAAAGCTACTCGAAATGTTTATAAAGATAGCTCATCTCAAGACAAACATTAAGCGAGCACGAGCCGTCAGATTTATAGCGGGGTGAGCTTAGTTGTAATGGGTGGGTGTGCGTGTTATATAAACAAAATCTTACTGGCCCACACGAAAAACAAAAATATCGATCTGAGGAAAACTGATCAATTACAAGAGCTATAAGCCTTGCTAACTTGCGCTTTTTTAGCTCATAATAAAGTGCCAAATATCATCACCACAAATGACACGATTATAAAAAAAAATTTTAAAACGGAAAGAAGCAGTTTGATTTTAGTAGTCAATCTATGAGTGGTGATTAAAATAACCCTTAACAGTCTTATTTACGTTCAGTTTCTTCATCGAAGTACAAAATGCTTTTAAAAAAATATCCAAAGTTCCTAAATTTTTCAACTACAATTCTCAACTGTTGCGACATCCATTCTCTTTATAACTATTCATTTCGTATGACCAAGCACTGAATCCATATCTATTCTACTATGATTAAAAATCAAACCCTAGTTGGCACTTATTTCAACGACACTTTAGCAGGATGAACGGCTTAGTCGATTCTAAGAAAGATTTAGACGAATCTAGGAATGTATTTACTTCAAGGCTGTGACTTGTTTCAGTCATCAATTATCACAAATTTTTTTTCTCAAAACACAGCTGATGTACAAAAAGTCTTAAGACAGAAAACCACATGAGCATAAAGATGAATGACACCAGTAGAATGTAACATCTTAACGAGCTAAAATAAAGTATCGACGTCATTGCTCAACTTGTTAGAAATATCAGCTAATTTCTCCCAAATTCATACCCTACCATAACTGAGAACTAGATTTAAAAAAAAAAAAAAACCAAGCTAACCTAGAGCTAAACAATACCTATAAAAAATAGATGAATTCACTCCGTTATGCCAATGAAATATTCAATTTTAATGTTGCTGCTGCTTACAGTTATGTACTTGCACCACCAAATGGGACCTACTTAATCTAGGTGAACTGGGCTGTTAAGAAATGAGCGTCTTGGTCATGGCGCAGTAACAAAATATAAAACCAGCAATTCTTATGCTGGTTATAAATTGACTACCCTATCGATTATGTAAATTCTCCATACTGTATTCCAACAGAGAGCATTCTTTTAAATCAGAAGTGAAGCTAGTCAACCATTAGGCTTTCTTATCCCATTTAAAATTCAATCCTTTACACACATGCTGTTACTGCCTTTTAAAAAATGCAGAACCATTACAACTTTTCATATTCCAAGGTTATCATAACTTATTTCTCTTTACTTCCGGCGCTTCTTGTGTGTGGATAGAACAGTTCTACCTCTGCTTCGTTTCACCATCCACACATCACTGAAGGCTAAAACGACGGAAGTAAAGAGAAATAACTCCTGCTAAAAACCTTATCAAAATACCATTGGATACGTAAAAGAAACACGTGCCCAATATTTCATTTCCCCCGCCCCTCGTAAATCCATGGCGACATAATCGTTAAAAACAAACTAGTTTAATAGACCCAAGAGTAGGTTTCTTATGCAAACGTGCTGTCTCGCATATACCTTTCTCGAGTGTAAGTGACGCAAGCTAAGTTAAATGGTTACATTCGAGAAATCGAAACCGGGTCAGAAATGCATTCCAAGTGTCTTTGAATGCGTATATAAAGAGAAGCGTGTTAGTAAATTGTTTAATAATGTACAACAGTACACCACATAAGAGCTGAGTGAACATGTAATTTACGATGTCTGCTTATATAGTCTTTCTTGTATACTGGTTGGTGCACACGTAGATGTCATATTCAAGAATAAAAATTCTTATAATACAATTCATTAAATATTTGACAGATATAGATACGAAAATTGCTAAATTTTTATATTTTTCGTGTACATTTCGTGTTCATCAAGTTGAATATGAGAATACTGAAGCAATTTTCAGTGGGAACCATTTCGTTTCACATGCGTAAATCGTGGAGAAAGCATCAATGTCCCAAATACCCATAACACCTCCGCTAAAAAAAAAAAAAAAAAAATCAAACAATTTTTATGTAAAGAGACAAATACCCGTAATGCACTACTGTCACTACATTTACCATACTCCTCTTATGAGTGAGTTCCTCCCTCCACCAACTCAGCATCGTTATTATAGAATACCTTAAACACGTGAACATTAGATCGTATTGGCCCTCCCCAATATATCCAAAGTTTTTAGAGGATTTTTTTTTTGGTGGGGGGGTACATAAGAAATAGGTAAGATACCGAGAAAACATCATAGTTTCTATTCTAGTTTGGAGTCAGTTTACTTTACTATACATAAGCTACAAACGCTTTTGAGAAAAGACATGGAAACCACACACTCTGTGCTCCCCACTTTCCATTATAAATTTGCAATTTTGTGGTCCATATAAATCAATGTAAGAACGATGCAACAAAGATGTCTTTGAATAGGACAGGACGGTAGTCATTTGGTATCTAAAGTACGAGTTCCAATCCCACGGCAAGTTCACTTAAACGTTTATCCTGTCGGCATCGAATCGTTAATATAAAAATATATACAGTGTAGATTGAAGCGACAGTTATTTTTGCGCTTAGAAATTGTATTTTAAGAAAAAATGTTATTTTGTCTGGTCAGAAGGAAACTGCTATAATAAATTACTGACCAATACAAGGAACACGGGTGAGACTGACAAATATCAGATGGTACAGAACCAAACAGCTTGGTTATACTACGAATAATAAAACATCGTTCGCCGTCAGAGCTCCATCAGCTACCAACACAACTCCACCACACACAAAAAAATAATAATAACCTCTAACTAATGTTGCAAATATCCAAGAATCGCATACCAGCCATCCCACAAACATCTTTTAAATCCTGGAGTGAAAGAGATTATGAAAGAGTGAGGTAAGAGATTTGTTTCAGAGATAGAGAACAAATGTGTATCCATTATTATTAGTAGTAGTGGTATTATGGTGACAGTGGTGGTGGCCGAAACAGGAACGTAGGATATTGTCTTGCCTTGCTGTATCTTGTTGAATTCAAATTCCACTCGTCCGAGATCAATAAAATAATATACCCGTAATTAATGTACTGGAATTCAAACGACTTTTACTCCCTTCTTTATCAATCTAATAACAAACCTAATCGAAAGAAATCATTATCATCATGGTTGATTAGCGAGTGAGTTGTGAGGGTGTGCATCGGGCACTGTAGTGTAACGGT
>JAOPJW010004870.1:66338652-66351794 GCA_027122535.1 Octopus maya
CTATATGTACTATAATGGAAAAAGCTCCTTATTAATTAGGTGTATAACAATTACTAAAAGTTCTAAAAGAAAGCAATTACTGAAGGGTTGACTATCTGGAAATATCTTTATAAATTCATGTTCTAAGAAATTTCCTATTATTTTGATTTCTCAAGTTTATTGAATTTTTGAACTCCAATTTCTCATAAATTTAAATATTCATTGCATTCACTGTGAGGTATTCCATTTTCCTTTGCAAAGTCTCTCACTTTCTCTTTTAAGTTTTCATTCACTATTTGAAAAACCGACAGTTTATTGTATTAAGGTACATGTAATGTAAAAACATAATTTATTGAATGAAAATTTTTTAAAATACCCGTATAATTTGTAAACACGGGATAGCTGTGATAAGAGTCTTGGAAATTGGGTAATTACTATTAGAAGATGAGGAGAAAAAAATCTAGTTAACCAAACCTGTGGATCATAATATTCCCCTCACTACTTGGTAACTAAAGCAACTTTGTCATAGGGACAACATACCTTGATAGAAGCTTCTAAATTAACTCTGTAAACAGAGATCCAGCTAACTGTACTTTTAGTTTAATTCTATTTCAGATTTGATATTATGGTTTTTTTTATTGCTCTAATAAGTTTTTCATATGGAATTCTCATGCTGACAAAAACTGCTTCTGCAACTTTCAATGCTTGCATGAATTAAGCACATTTTGAAATTTATTTTTAACATACTGGGAGTCTTTTCTAAAGACTTGAGCACCCAACTATAAAAAAAGACAAAATGTTTGTAGGCAAGTGAAATCACTCACACTCACCTCCATAAACCACTTAACCAACTACAATAGCAATTATATAGTTAATTATATGCGATAATTTAGTAAATTTACTTTGCTAATGCATATCTACAACTCTAATTATCAGCCAAGATTCTAATTACAAATTACAATATAAGAGCTAAAAAAAAAAAAGCAAACAAAACAGAAACACACACACAAAAAAAAGTCAGAACTTAAAATATATATACATGCCAGCAGTATAATAAGCATGTAAGTCAAATTATAGTGTGTATGAGAATTGAAGGTTATAGGCTATACAAATTGTCAAGTAGGTGAGAGAAATTTACTGCAGGAGTAGAGCACTAGATTGACACTTTAACAGATTACCATGCACCACACCAAAAAATCTGTTACATTTTCATAAAGTGAATTAAAACAAGAAAAGAAATGGTAGATATACTTGTCTTTTCCAGAGCTATAATAAAGCACTTGTGCATGGTATGAACTAGAAGCTGGTAGTACTATAACTTTACATAATTATTTCACCTTTATAGCATTCTGATACAACAAAACATTGTGGAAATTCTGAAGGTAGAAAGCTTGTTCAGCAATTTCAAAGATACTAACTAGAAACCCCATTAGAGAATATATCATAAGATTAATAGTGTTAGCAAACAGAAGTGTATTTTTCACTGAGAAAACTAGCACACTCAGGTCGCTTTAAACAAAGGTAACTCCTTATTAAACTTTTTGTTACTGAAATACTGTGAAAACCAGGCTGGCTAGTTTCAATTAGCATGAAGATCTGCAACATATGGTGATAAATTAAAACTTAGTAAAAGTTTCAGACATTTTAACAATATTTTTTTTCAAATTCAATACCATATTTTCCAGTATACAAGTTGATGTATATAGTGCAAACATTCAAACATTGTCACTATCTTTGCAAGTTCTGCTGCATTTCATATTGAAATTTTAGTCCTCTAAAATCATCTTGGTGTATAAGTTGATTTACCTTTTAGAGCTGTAAAAGTTTGGTCTAAAAAAAATCAACTTGTATGCTGCAAAATACAGTATGGCAGTTTTATATTTTATTGGAGACCCACTTCTATATATTTACAGTTTCAGTTCTATTTTTCCTTCCTGGCAGTATATATGGCATCACTTTTATTAATTGACAAGCAGTGCATTGCAGTTTTTAGGTATCTCTCTTTTTTTTTTTTTATTCTGAATTCAAATCTTGCTGAAGTTAAATTTGCCTTTTAATCTTCCTGGTGTTGATTAAGTACCAGCCAAGCAATGAAGCTGATTTAATTAAATGTATGCTAACAACTGAATTGTGATCTTATGCCTATGTTGGAAATTAATATAAGTCTAGACATTTATTTAAATATTATGGTACCAGGTATTTTGATAGTAGTATGTCTGACCAGCTTCTACATTAACATCTGCATTCATGAGGGTTTGCAAAGGCTATGGACTAACCTTTTCCTTCAGACCTTCTAAGTTTATTGAGATAACAAAGGAGCCTCTACATAGTTACTTGACTTACCAAAAACAACAGTTCAAATCACATTCTTCAATCTTAAAAAAAAAAAACAGACACTGGCTAATGTAGTTCTTAAAATAGAAAGAGAAGGTCACAGCTGAAAATCAGTGCTGATCAGGAACTGAACAACAACAAACTAATAAAGGTGTCTCTATACAGTCTCTTGATCTGGTAAAAATAACAAGCAAATTTCACTCAAATCACAGACAACATCTTACAAAAACAAAGGACACACTGAATTATGTCATCCTAAATACACTCTGTCTACCTGAAAAATAAGTGGGTCTGCTTAATCTGAGTTGACAAAGGCTAAACAACAAAAACTGTGATGTATGACTGGAATCTGTTTCGATGTTGAATAATGAGATTTAGTTAAAAGAGTTCAATTTCATAGTTGGAAGCAAATTTTGAACCAATTTCCAACAATGTGGTTAGTATGCTAAAATCTGAAATTCAAAGTAACCGATGACTGGTAGTGGTGTGCATTCACTAATGTAGCTAGGAGGGGGGTGGGGGTGGCACTTTCCATCCTGTTGTAGGCAACAGCTGTAGGCAATATGTGTTTTTTTTATGGGTTCCGGAAAACGGAAGGGCTGCCCCATGTGGCACACACTCTAGCTACGCTAGTGGACGCATTGCCAAAACTCTATAAAACTTTAGAGGAAAAGAAAATTTGAAGTTGATTTGCCATGTTTAATTGTTTTGGTCCTTAAACATACTACCACATCAGTAGTTAACTGATCTCTATAGCCTGTGATTAGTGTTAAGAATGACATACAGCTATAACTCCCTCACCCCGTACCTGCTCCAGTTATAATACACTGATGTGTAAAAAGGAATAATGAACAATATATGACATTGTGACCACACCTTCTGTCAATGTGGTGACATATGTTCAATATCTGATAGGTCAGCTTAACACATGCAAGTATGAAATAACAAAACTTTTAAAGAACATCAAGAAAAAGTTGCTAAAAGAATAACAATGATCATTGACAATATGATGACAATGACAACAATGCGAGAACTATGATAATATAGTAACTACAAAATCTATGCAATAACTATAATTATGATGACACTATGATATAACTACGATAACAACATGATAAATATGATGATATGATATGCAATGACAATACAGTAAATATAATGATAATGAATGTATTTTTTGGTGTCGTTAATTAACTTGTTGAAAAACAACAAAAACATTTACTGATAGTGGGACTCTATACATAAAGTAGAGTGAAGTTTTATCACTAACTAGTTGAATTACCCAGTGTTGCCCAGGTTACTGCTGTTCTTATTCAGATTAGTAAACAATAAATATGAAGATTTATTTTTTTTTCTCTCACAATTATTTCAAAATATCTATATTTTATTTTTAAAATATCCAAATTGTAATGATAGTACAATTTAGAACTGAAAATCTGTCCATCTTGAAGCACCTCAGGGTAAACTACATTCATTGTGTAATTTTTTGTTAGTGTCCAAATGAATAAATTGTTTCTGCTTCCAACTTGTGAGCAATCAACATAGAGTTGGTTGTGGGAGAAACATGTAGAAGACAGATGAAGTCCTATTACCTGGGGGGGGATTGACCTTGAGATTTGTTAACTGAAATACCAAAACTTAGTTTGACTGGAAACTGAAGCCTCTTAAATTCAAATGGAACATCTGTAAGTATGAGAGGAAATTTTGGAATAAAGACTTTTTCTTCTTTGTGACTACCTGTTATGATTGTTGCCTGTAGGACATGGGGCTTCATGGAAGTAACAGTTAAGCAAGTTGCATTACACTGTGAAGTGGGTCAAGATTCCCAAGCAACATAATGGGAGCATCCAACTTTAGTGTCAAGTGGCATCCTAGTGGGTTTAAGTGTGTTCAGAAATTCAACAGGGTATTGAACAGCCTGATCTTGATCGATTGTTGTGTAAATTGATGGAAAAGTCATTTCTGATGGATCTGTTAACTTTTGAAGAAGTTCATGATTAAGTTTATCAACCATTTCATAAGTTGGAGCCAGTATAACTCTTTCACATAATCAGTTTACATCAGTGTAATTGACAATCACACTGTCACTCACACACACTGACACATATATACACTCTCATGTATAAAGATAGAGACACATAGACATACATTTACGTAATGAACGTGCAAACATACACACACTCACAGACACATGCTCATATACAAAATATCATCACAGTGGTATGAAATGTCCTTTATTATCTTGTACCTAACAAATGCACACATACACACACATTCAGATATAGAATGTGACACTGTCGTTGTCATCATGGTATAAAATGTCCTTTACTATCTCATATGTATCAAACACACAACCACACACACTCAGATACAAAATGTATCATGGTGGTGGGGGTATAAAATTTCCTTTACTATGTCATATGTAATGAACACACAAATGCACACACACATACAGCCACATACACACTCATATACAAAATGTGATGTGGTGGTCGTATAAAATGTCCCTAACTATAGTTGCCTATAAAAAAATATTATATTGTTTTAATCCAAATGAAAATAAGAACTACATGCTGACACTCGTGGGGTACCTTGTAAAATTTGATTTGATTTGGTCAAGCCATTCGAGAATGCATAGTGAACAGACACAGAGACAGATAATTTTATATATAAAGAGATATTGATTTGACTGGGAACTCAGGTTTTGCCCTTAATGGCTTATTTAACCAGCAAATGATGATAATACATTAACAATGGTGATATGATAACTATGATGATGATATGATGTGATATGAAGATGCAATTAACAATGCTGATGAATATGATGAAACTAGAATAAATATGATAATACAATAGTAGTAAAGATGATACCAATGTAATAACAATGAAGTGGTTGAAAATTATGATAATTTGTTAATTATGTATAAAGTACGAGACAAGTGTAGTTACAGATCTTAGTTTGGGATACCCTTTGTACTCTATCTCCTAATTTATTAAGCTTCAACTTAATATATTTTTTCATTACTAGCTTTTCGTCATAGCTTCTTATCCACATGAGTTTATAGATGATCCAGGTGTCACTACTCCACCTTTGTTATGCACAATCATTTTAGTAAATACAACCAAACCAACATGAAAGATTAAGTAAATCTTCATGAAATTTGAAAACATAATCATGATTTAAAGAAATAAATGTGAAGTCAAATAATCTTCCTCAAATCTCTATATTGAATTTATCCAAACTAGGCAATTGTAGTTATCCCTACCCACTAGACAAGAAAGGCCTATAAAAGCCAAGGATGCTTTCTCTTCTATACAGAATAACTTTTTTTTTTTTACTATTTTACATATTTTTTAGAGTTGATGTAAATGTCACCCCACTCAACATCAATAAATTTTGACATTGTATTGTTGGAACAATTGATTTTTTTTCTTTACAGTTGGTTATTCCTTTATATTATTCACCAGTGACGAGAAGTTTCTTACTTGTTTGTCAACTAGGCAGACTTAGCAGAAACAATGTGACGTGTTCAGGGCAGTAGTAGCAGCAGTGCTTCTACATCAGAAAGTATTTTACACTAAGTCAGGCTATTTTACCTCAATACCAAGTGGATTTAAGGTTAGAATATTACAGGTAGCAGTTGACTGAACATTGTTGTAAATAGTTTCATAGAATAAAGAAGTGCAGGCATGGTTGAGTAGTTGTGAAGTTCACTTCATAATCACATGGTTTCAGGTTTGGTCCTACTGTGCTGCACTTTGGGCAAGGATCATCTACTAAAGCTTTGACTAATGGCTTGTAAATGGAATCAATAGATGTAAACTAAGAGGAGGCCATTGTAATTGTGTGTCATTTATGTGTGTACTCATTAACATAATTTCAACAAAATATGGTGTCTTTGTTGTAGTTTCAGCAATTTTGTTTTTGATGTGTGAAGATCAAGGGAATGAAAATACTTTACTTGGAAAACAAATAAGTGTTTGCAATAGAAAGAATATTCAGCCACAGAAAATCTGCCTTATAGAAAAACCACATGTTAGAAAGATGATGATGATGATTATGATGAAAGACAGATAAAATATTGAGTGATGTAACCTGCTGATGTGTTGCAGTAATTTCTTAGTGCTAGGTAGATAATTGTAGCATAGTGTAAACAAGTCATGAAAGAGTTTGGAATAGTGAAATTTTTATATTTCAAGAGGATGTATCTTCATATCTTACTCAAGCCACAATTTTCCCATCAAATTCTAATATTTCCAAATAAAATGTATTTCTTTATCTTCTTTTTACAAGACCTGTTCCCTTTTCTCTGGCAATGCTTGCAAAGAGGAACATTTCCAAGAGCATTTGTTACAGCAGTTGAGATCATACTTAACTGACACAAGACATCAATGCATTTCCAAGCACTGCACTAAAATGTTGTACACTTTAAATAATATTTCTACAGAACTGTAGGATTTAATTTGTCATAATTTATGGACAACAAACTCAACTATTAGAACAGTTGTAGTAGTAACTACTATACTGACATTAGTGAGATGTCAGTAGTTTTTGTCCCATAAAGGTCGACACATTGATGACAAACACTACAGAAAGAGTAGATAAATGTCATAACTGTACAGCTATCGTGTAGCTCAATGATGAAACAGCTCTACATTTAACACTACTATAGTATTAGGATCAACTCTCAGTTGTCGTACTATGCTATTGGAAGTAATGCCACTGCTATAAATGAAGCTATTGTATGAATCAATGAGAAGAGGCAAGTGGTTGCTTGATCTGCTTGAAATAGCAGCCAAGTCTCCATTAAATAATTTCTTATAGATGATGATACTATAATATCATTACTTGAATATTATAGTATTGGTGCATTGTTTGTGTTGCTTTGCAGTAGGTCACAAAAGATCATGGGAATACTGTTATAACTGATTACAGCAATGTTAGATTTAAAATTAAAATAAAACTAGACAGAAAAATACTTATTGCTAGCACTACCATCCTATTTTGAATTCCTCAAAAAGTAAACATATATAACAATAAGAAAAGAATAACTAGAATAACTATAGTAGGTTTATTCATAGTAAAATACAAATAAAAAAAATCAACACAGATATAGCACATGTGAAATAAACCATGAAATTTATTGAAAGTTAACAAATGAACAATTTTAAATATAACATTAACAATCTTCATCAGTTGTAACATTATTCTCATGCCAGTACTACAATTTGATTTAGATTATTTAGATAATGGAATTAAGATATCTTGAAGTGCCAATGGACTTAGGAACATTATTGTTGAAAACTAAACAAAGAATCCATGAGGAAATATGAAAATTTGTTAATATAAATAAAGGAAATAAACATGAAAAATGGTTGTGTCTTCAATACAACATGCCTAAAAGAGAAACTGTTTCTTATTGCCATTGATACAATAGTAGCTGAAAAGGTACAAGACTGTAATTGAAAAAAGGGCCAACTCACATTTGCGTCCGGTGCCCCAGATCACCCAGTGTTGACTTTCGGCCATTGTTAATATGGCTGAAGTCAAGCCGTAGTTTCTGGCGTTTTTCTCCCGGAGCTGAAAAAGATAAAAATATTGGTAAATCTCTATAAGGAAAATAAAATTATTTCTCATTTGTCAGTAAATTCCTCTGTCTGTTATATTAAATTATCTAATGATTGATTTGACAATCTATTTAATTATCCATTCATAAGTTCACATAAGTATCTGTCAATTTATCTATTACTGATAAAACTCAATGTGTGTTGGTACTGAAACCCCCAAAATATCTTGATTGGCATTAGGAAGGGCATCCAACTGTAGAGACCATGCCTAAAATGATACTGGAGTTTTATGGTCTCTAACAGCTTGTTGGATCCTGTCTAACTGTCCAATCCATACCAATATAGGAAAAGGATGTTAAATAATGATATACATGTGTGTGTGTGTGTGTGTGTAAATACACACACACACACACACACACACACACACACACACATTAGAAACTGCCCTTAGAAAAAATATGGTTATATAATGCAAACACATACCATCTTGTTAGTGAAAAAATAGCATGAGGTGATGGCAAAAGTTACTCAATGAAGTGGCACAGGGAAAAAGTGGTAACAGTGAAATGTAAGAGGGTTGGATACAGTCAGAATTATACAAGAGTAAAAAGAATGGGAACATTATTGCATTACAGACATGAATGACATATGAAAGATTAAACTAGAGTCATTGTGACGAGGATTTCAAAATTATACATATATACATTCATTTTTAACTAATGACAGATATTGGACCAGCCATGCAGGGAAATCTCTTTCAAGGATTTAGGTAATTATATCAATCCAGTATTTTGTCATAATCATCATCATTTAACATCTGCTTTCCATGTTGGCATGAGTTGGACAGTTTGACAAGAGCTGGTTAGGTAGAAGTTTGTACCATACTTTGCTGTTTACTTTGGCATGATTTTTATGGCTGAATGCCCTTCCTAACATCAGCCACTCCGCAAAGTGGACTGAGTGCTTTTTATGTGGCACCAGCACAGGCGACGTCAGTTTTGGCATGGTTTTTTACTGCTGGATACCTTTCCAAATGCCAACCACTTTACAGTGTGGACTGGATGCTTTTTAAGTGGCATTAGCACTGGCAGGGTCACCAAATATCTTACAAGACAAAAATCCTTTGAGAGAGGACGGGCATTGGAGGAAGTGATCTTGTGCCACGTAATGAAAAGTTAGAATGTGACAGAGAGACAGAAACAGGTGTCTTCTTGTACTTATTTTATTGATTACATATGTAAAGGTAAAGTTGACCTGGACAATGTTTGAAGTCAAAATGTAAAGAGTTGGAGCCAAATAACAATTTTCCACTGTCCTATAGAAACAAGGAAGAATGCTGACATCTTTCACTTGTAATGTCTTTGTATTCTGCTATAATAACCCTTTCTATTGTGGATACAAGGCCTGAAATTTTGGAAAGGGAGCTGTTGATTACATCGAGTCTAGTAATCAACTGGTACTTATTTTATCAACCCCAGATGGATGAAAAGGTAAGGGTGACTCAAAGATGAAATCTGGACATAAAAAGATATAACTAAATGCTGCAAGGAATTTAGTCATTGGACTACCAATAATGCCTTCCAATACCATAATAATGCTTTCGTATTTTGGCACAAGACCAGGAAAAATGTGCAATGTTTAAGCCTAACTGAAGGGTATTTGTGAAGTGGCTGTTCAACACTAAATTAGCATGAAATCAGCTTGATCAAGCATTTCAGCTATGACCACCCTATTATTTCATATTTCAAGAACTACATTAACTAAAATGTACTTCTTTTTAAGGACAATAAAGTGCAATTAGAAGAAAATTTGGTTGCAATTTCAAGTGCATCAAGTGAACACACAGGTGTTCCTTTCTAGATTTGGGTATGTATATAAAATGTAAATGCAACAGGATTATTTTTTTTAAGGAACAGTGTTTAATTCTGGTTACACAGCATTAAGTGAATGAGAAATAATATGCCCTTAGAATCATCTCACATACACTAACTTCATATACTGCAATTAATATTTTCTGATGTTCTCGTTTTTATTCTTGATAGGGGAACCAAAGCAACAAGGAATAACATATTCTGTCCAGAAATGAAATGCTTGAAGTGGATTTGAATTTCTAAGCTATGAGTTAGTAATCCAATATGTCATATATTTGTTCTTGTCTTAATTCATGTGTATATGTTTTATTAGCTATTAAAAAAAAATCTACGAATTAAGTCTCATACTGAACTCCTTTAAAGAAGTTTACAAAGGAATATCTATGTACATTTAATATAAAATGTCATTGTAGAGAACTGTTGGTTTCTGATCCAAATCATGTCCAATAGTCTTTAAAAATTGATTTGAGAGTGTTGTCCCAGATAGACTATGCCTAAAATAAAAGTTGGAATGGCCAGCGTTAAAATACCTTTCATTATAAGCTCACTTAATGAGAAATGAAAACAATAAACCAACAATGGAGTTTCTACTTAATATCCTGCAAAATGGAATAAACAGGACAAGAGGAGACATGGAATATCCTGCTTCATATAACTAAATTTCTCTCAAACCACACAAACATTGGATAATGTAGTCCTAGATATACCATGTCTAGTAATGTCAATGTTTAAAATTAGATAATTCTTGTAACAGTAAATAAATGGCACAAGATGGTGTAGTACATAATGGCAGCACAATAAAATTGTTGAGTGTTCTACTGGTGTGTGACTGGTGTTTGCACAGAGAAGTAGTTTGGTTTCCTGGGGCTCTTCTCTAAGAGGTTTGCTCACCAACTGATGAATAACTGCCTGATAACATTATATTGACTAAAGAAAAAATGTACAACCCATCAGTCTCATGATGCTCAAATGAAAATTTTTATGAGGTACTTCAAAGGATGAAAGGATTTCAACTCAGCTCCACAAGCTAATCAACAGATAAGCAATCATTTTCTTCTACTGTATCTCCTCATGGTACCATTTTGTGTCCACATAGACTGGAACACTGAGAGTTAGCTAAAGGATCTTTGTCAGACAGATCGTGTAAACTAGATAACAAGATATAGTTTCCTGAATATTCAACTGGTAGGGCTGCTGAAATGTCTATCTCATGGTCTACATCTAACAGATACTCAGCTACAGTTAAGGCTAACAGAAGCATTCAACTACAGCACAACCTCCATTAACATACACACACACACATATACAGATAAATACATGTTTCCAGAAAGGAGACACAAACACTGAAACACAAATGGAGTCGTGTACAGTCAGTCACACATGACTTCATACATACTTGCATGTATATGCAAAACCTTTTTGTTTTCTAGAACAATCAATATTACATAGTTCAATGTATAGCAATGATGGCTGAACTAAGCTCTCTCATCTAGGTTTAACTGATCTGAGCAGATCTGATGTACTTCCTTGTTCCTGAGGCAGCCCAGAACTGGTTCTTACATGAAACAAAGCAGTGAGCAAGCACAAACAGAAAACCAACAAGCAATCACTCAAATGAATCACTAATCAATACAAGCAACAAACTTATCAAGAATAGAGAGTTGCTGTCTTGTGGACTAAACTGTATCACAGTTATTATTTAGTCTTATCCATCTCTCATATTCAATTCCTTCATTTGGTCTTTCATCAGAGTCTCAACAAACTAAGATAATGAGCTACACTGGAGATGATTTAATTTACAGTGTATATTTTCTTCTGATAATATTGGTCTCATGACTAGTCATAGGGAAATATGTGTTCTGAAGTGGCAGAAATATAGAGCACTGGAGTAATGCAGTGAGTCATTTAGTTTATATTCATGTTCCAATCCTACTACAGCTGACTTGGCTTTTCATTTCCCTAAGGTTTAATAAAATAAGCATTAGTCATGTATTGGAGTCAATCAAATAGATTACACACCTTTCACATAATGTGTGGCCATGTGTAGTAGTAGTAGTGAGATTGAAAAGTACCAAATGAAATATATTATAGAATTTAGTTTGTCCCTCCCAGTCCATAGTTTAAACATTACTGAGGTTGACTTTTTTGCTTGCTTCATTCAAGGGGCAATAAGTACCAGTAATATCTAGGGATAAATTTGATCGAACATATTCCTAATAATGTGTGATTTTGTGTCGGTTTGAAAAATAAACAATTTTAATCTTATGGGTTTTTTTTTCTAGTTTAGAGTCAGACAAACCCTGATTTACCAGACTCATGATCAAAGACATTTTTGACTAAGAGTTCCTGATCTAATATGTATCTATTTAAAGCATACTGGAATGGTTTGACAGAAATTTGGTTCTGTTCCTAGCAGGGCTGTGAAGTTGAAACAAAAAACTTCAACTTCGACTCCACTACTATTGGCACCTTTGACTCCAACTCCTCTTTATGTAATTGACTGTGGTCTACATATCTCATAAAGCATATGCATGTACTCTGAGTATATGTATTAACTGGTTTACATTAAAGAATAAAGATATTGTGAGTTGGAGTCAGTATAGTTTTACCAACACTGACGCCATCTACCCCTTAATTGTTTCTGACTCCGACTACACAGCTCTGGTTCCTACAGGCTTTCCTCACATTATTCTAATTAATAGAGGTTGTTAGAAATAGTAGACTACCAAACTAAATATGCTAATCATTCTATCTGCTTCCGAGTTTAAACACTGATGGAGTTGAATATGCCTTATTCAGCAGTTTGATATAAAACAAGAACCATAATACCATAAGGGAGATTTAATCAATTATATATCACCCCTACAAATACTGGCAATGCGCCTAACAAAGAAATCAATATAAGCAATTATATATTTACATGACTAACTACTTTGACAAAAGCAGCTGTAACTTAAATATGTCTATCATAACTGATATAAAGTAAGATCAATACAAGGGCAAGTTGAGACTAAGGGAAGGCAGGACTGAGAGAAAGTAAGACCTAGAGAAGGTAAGACCGACACAAAGTGAGACCAAGAGCAGGTGATACAGACACAAAGTGAGACCCAGAGAAGGTGAGACTAACACAAAATGAGACCAAAACCTGTGAGACTGACACAAAGTGAGATCCAGAGAAGGTAAGGCTGACATAAAGTGAGACCAAAACCAAGTGAATCTGACACAAAATGAGACCCAAAGAAGGTAAGACTGACACAAAGTGAGACCCAGAGAATAAGACTGACACAAAATGAGACCAAAACCAGTGAGACTGACAAAGTGAGATCCAGAGAAGGTAAGGCTGACATAAAGTGAGACCAAAACCAAGTGAATCTGACACAAAATGAGACC
>JAOPJW010004870.1:68809040-68819349 GCA_027122535.1 Octopus maya
ACAGCTGAGTGAACTGGATCAACGTGATACAAAGTGTCTTGCTCAACTCAAACAAAATCACTTGAAAATGCGTACAAGTGGCCCGTGGAGGTAAATCCTGTGATGTCTCGTTTAGTTGGAAGCCTTCAAAGACTAAATGTAGGATGTCATGAAGTAGCTACCGGATCTGCGAGACAAAGCTATCAAAGTACCATCTTTTTACCTATAGCAAAGTATTTTCAATGGACATATTTAGAGGAAGATACTGTTCAAGTTCTTAATGATAAAGTAAGCCAGCTGTGTTGAATTTTTTAGCAATAGGTTGAACTTTATCATTGATATCTAATTGATCATTGAAATTAAAATTTCTTATCAAAGTTATAAATCACTCTAAATTTATACTTCTTTATTGGTGCTAGTTTGGAATAAGTTGTTTACGAAGATAATTTTCTTGCCTATGAACGCAGAGAAATACTCGTGATGGTACACTGAGGTCTTCAGTTGACTGACACACAATATATTTGGCCTTCTGCATGTTAGTTGAACAGTGTGAAACAGAATGAAGAATGAAGAAAAATGAAAAATGAAAAAGAAACCAACAAAAAAACAAACAACAAACAAAAAATCTTCAAATAATATGAAATCGATAATAAATGAAAGAGAGCAATGAGATGAAAAGGACGGAGAAAAAGCATATAAACAAGAGAAATTCGTGGTGTTTTAAAAAAATATAGCCGAACAAAAAGACAACAGAAAAAAAAATATAGGAAAGAGTGAAAATCGGAAATATTGAATAATAGGAATTGAAAAGTACAAGAGCGGGAAGCAAAGAGGAATAGGAGAGTAAAAGATAAAGTTCAATAAATGAAGGAATATTAGAATTAATAAAAGACAGAAGAAAATACAAACAGTAAAATGGTGTAAAAAAGGAAATAAATTAAAATAAGCATAAGAAATAAAGTAAACGAAATACTGATTGGAAGAAAATAGGTGAAAAGAATTTGAAAAATAAAGTAAAAGAAATGAATCACAGAATAAAAGAATGGAAAAGACGATTGAATAGATGGAAGGAAAATAGAAAGGATGAAGGCTAAAATTGACTGAATGAAACAAAGGAGAGTGTGACAGAATGTCAGAGGAGGTGAAAAAAGTTAAAGCTGGAAAGAAAGAGATGAAGTATATCAATGTCTCGTCTTCTCTGCATGTTTATATCAGATGTAAGCATTCTTATATCTGTTTTTGAACTATCTTTCCCTGATCTTGGACTTATCCCAGAAAAAGAAAAAAAAATGCTGAGTGTAACTTTTGTGTTGGAAACAAAAGAACGAAGTTCCAGTAAAATTCAACCAAATATGTCACACATCGATTTCTTTTAGACAGCAGTAAGGGGTTTTAGATATGGTTGCTGGAATGTAGTTCATTGATACATCTTAGATTATATTACAGATATTAATTTTATAAAACATGAGAGAATGACAGGTAAGATCGTGTTAGAGATTCTGAGTCATAACAAACACACGAAACTAAATGTAGAAAGGCAGTTTTACTGACATTCCCCTATTCCAGCCAATTCCCCATCAATTAGTGTACATAGCATTCTTGCAAATTATACTCTTTTCATTGGGATGTTTATACTAGATAAGAACAAGCTTTTTCGAAAAGCGAGCCGCTTGAGATAAGGCTCATCATGAAATAAGTTGCACAAATAAAAATATTCATCGGTAATTTATCGACGAGGTTTGCCATTCGGAATATATTACAGGTCACACTTTGCCTATACAGTAACCTCTCGCCATATCGCTGTTCACCTATCGCAGTTCACCCACCGCAGTTTATTATTCAAGGTTACGTCGATTTCTCTGTGGTGTTGTTTTGCATTTATAATAAAATAAATATATACAAATTTAGGCGCGGGGGTGGCTGTGTAGTAAGTAGCTTGCTTACTAACCACATGGTTCTGGGTTCAGCCCCACAGCGTGGCACCTTGGGTAAGTGTCTTCTACTATAGCCTCGGGCCAACCAAAGCGTTGTGAGTGGATTTGGTAGACGGAAACTGAAAGAAGCCCGTCGAATATATGTATATATATATATATATGTGTGTATGTGTGTATATATGTTTGTTTGTCTGTTTGTCCCCACAGCATTGCTTGACAACCGATGCCGGTGTGTTTACGTCCCGTAAATTAGCGGTTCGGCAAAAGAGACCGATAGAATAAGTACTAGGCTTCCAAAGAATAAGTCCTATGGTCGATTTGCTCGACTAATGGCGGTGCTCCAGTATGGCCGCAGTCAAATGACTGAAACAATTAACAGAGTAAAGAGTAAAATGAGAAAATTATAAAAATAATTATTTAAATATTCAATGCATTGCTATTTCAGATCTGTTCATTTTGACTCACAGATATTTCAATTAATCTTTTAAAAACTAAATAGTTTGAACCTTCGTATACTGGTGTAATTTCTCACGCAGAATAATATTCAACTGAATACACTTCGTTGATTGGTTAAAATTACCCAAATACGACAACTTTGACACAAAATAACTTCTAAAGTATGAAATTTTGTCAAAATTGTTCAAACTAAACCGTGTTTTGAGTGAGAAATTACACCAGTATACGAAGTTTCAAACTGTTTAGTTTAAACAAAAGATTAATCGAAAAATCTGTGAGCCAAACTGAACAGACCTACTGTTTCTACTTCGCGGATTTTCACATTGCACGGGGAGTTTTTGGAACATAACACACGCGATAGGCGAGGGATTACTGTAACTGGTTTATACATTTGCAGTTAATATGTTTTTTTAACAGGTATCATTCAGAGATGGCTGATATCTTGCATAATTTTATTTCAAATTCCTCTTCTATTATAGCTGTTAATTTTCTGTAATGTAATTATAATTTCAATTCTGTAGCTTATTAAATATCTCAGTTTATCTTAAAGACGGAAATATCTACACTCTCTCTAAGTTTTCGGGGTGGTAGATTGAATCTGTCACTGGGTTTAACACGAATTTTTATTTTATTTTATTCATTTATTTATGTTGGTCTGTGAGTGGCTTTAACGCTGCAAATCCCTGGCTTGAAGATAAATTTTCTTCTTCCCAACTGTCGCAGAGACTGCCATTCTTCCACTAAATCAGTCTCTTTATTCATACTAACCCGTCTGCCTGCCTGACTGCCTGCCTGCCTGCCTGCCTGCCTGCCTGCCTGCTTGCTTGCTTGCCTGCCTGCCTACCTACCTACCTACCTACATACATACATACCTACATACATACATACATACATACATACAAACATGTGTGTGTGTGTGTATGCATTTATATATATATTTAAGCATACCTATATATATGGTACAAGCGTGTATCCTTCTATCTATCTATCTATCTATCTATCTATCTATCTATCTATCTATCTATCTATCTATCTCTTTCTCTCTCTCTCTCTCTCTCTCTCTCTAGAAGGCGAATGCATACAGTCTACATAGTTTTTACATATTTTTTAATATATTTTGTGACAGAGTATTGTGCATGTCGGCCGGATTCATTCTCGCTAATCATGACATTGATTTCAAAAGATTTTAGTCTATGTCATGAATAGGAGTCTGTGAAGGAAATGAATCAACAGACATATCTAAAAGAAGGTAATTGGTGAGCGTTATTATTCGGGACAGGAGAGGTGATTGCTCACATTTTGGGAAGGGAATATATATACAAAAAACTCACAATCTAAAGTAGTGAGATGAAAACACTAACGGAAACATAGAGTAATACCACACCACGTCTCAAAACACTACCGTATATATCAACTCACAACCCCTAGAAACAATGAGGCATACAACACTTGTACAAAATCTATCTGTGCTCACTAGAGATCTAAAAATTTAAAACATTCTGAAATCATAAACTCATGAAATGTAAAAAGCAACACAAATCGCTGAGACGATCTCTGAAAAATGCGAATTTTTATACAACAACCACAAACCAATAGTTAAATAGTGTGGAAGTTCAAACTGTAGAACATGCCCGAACTTATTGGAAGACTTGAAACTCCTATGGGAACAAGGAGAAGTTCACAATTGAAACCAAATTGACTTGTGCTTTCGAAAAATATAAAATACGTTAAACTTGTTCAGGTTGTAGATATAACTAAATAGGAGAGACAAGGAAGCTACTTAGACGGAGAACCTCACTACATAAGTAACAAATTCGTTTCCCACAGTACAGAAAGATTCCTTTGATTGAATAAATAAAGAGATGAGTAAAATCCAACCGAATTTAACAGTGCAAGGAAAAAGTTTCTGTACAAGAATGTTTAAAGAAAGTTTATTTACGAAAAGTACAGAACACGATTAAATATTAGCGCATCACCAATTCTGGTCTCGGCATATATTTTAATTCATGTTCACATATCTATCACTCTAAATACTTAATTTCACTACCTTAGTTGTTGAGTCTTTTGTATATTTATTTATCCCCTCTTCAAAATATGGGCAATTACCTCCCCTGTCCCATATAATAACGATCACCAGTAACCTCCTCTTAGATTTTTCTGCCTGCTGATTCGTTTCATTCAAAAACGTCCATACACGATATGGGCAAAAATCTTCTTAAGAAAATACGAAATTACAATAAGTTCAATGTCGTGATTAATGAAAGCGAAACCGGTGGATAAACGCAATACATTTTTGCTTAAATTATGTATAAACTGTGTGCATTTTCCTTCTTTCATTTTATATATATATATATGTTTTTATTTATGAATTTATGAGCTTCACGCGATATGTTGACAGTGCTCCTAACGGTCTAGAAGAAAAAATATCTATCCATGAATACGTATGTATCAACAACGCTCTATCTTGTGTTGTATATATATATGTATATATACATATGCATAAAATCCGTTCTGTCTGTCTGTCTGTGCGCTTATAACTCGAGTATTGTTCATCCGATCGCGCTCAAATTTTGAGTACATGAGAATTTTGAATACATGAGAGAGCAGGGCGTTCCGTAATCTAAAAAATATCAAAATAAGAATTGCTATTTTTGTAATCTTTTTGTCTTGGTTGTTCCGCCATTAAATCAAACAGTTACTTAGACAGCCGGCAAATACCATTTCGCTAGCCACAACGGTACTACAGGATGAGAGTCAGCCCAAACCGTCGCTATGCTGTCTCTCTTCTTTCCTTTGTCTGTGAGGTTAATAATCTTAATCTTTAGTTACAGTTTCTCATACATAATAGGCAGAATTGTCGGATTAAGACGATAGCGTGTTTTCCGGGATCTTTGGCTGGTATTTCTATCAGGTCTAGCAATCATGTAGAAGTACCCCTCATTGGCTTCTACATATATATAATATAATATAATATGAATAAAATACTTAAAGCAACAGGCGTCAAATACAAAAGAGAAGTTCCATGCAGTGTCATGGGCCATAAAAATTTCGAACTTCTTCTTTAATGCGAGCCCAGAACAATCTGTTATCTCGTATGTTATTTCAGTATTACGTCTGTATTATAATGTGAGATACTTTCCTATATATTGTATATTCCTTATGCTTTCCAAAAGCGAATTACGGATTTTGACACGTATGGGGCATCGAAAAATTCAGTATTATTTTGGGTACAAATTTAATTTAATTTCCATTCACATATTTGCAATCTTTCTGATAAATCATCTATCGTAAACATTTTATACGATGACGTCACATTTTTTATATGTGTGTACCTTAAAAGACATCAATCATCAGGACACACCTTCACTCACTCACTCTCTCTCTTTCTCACCCTCTTTCTCTCTCACATACACACGCGCATACAAACACACGCACAGACACACAGATACACACACACACATACACGTCAATTTCATATAGACCTACATACATCTTTCACTTTCTTTCTCAGTTCTTTTCGGTTTCTCTTTCAATTTCTGCTCTCTTCAAATAACATTTATAAAGATACAGCTGCTTACGAAAATAGGTATTAATGTATAATTTCATTTTATGTTCATAATTTTTTCTTTACAATATTGGGAAAAATATGCCACCAAAGAAAAGACGTAATCTCCCCAGAAACAAGTATATGCAAGGAGGATTTTAGAAAACCGAAGGCGAGAGTCTGAGAAGAGAAGCTAGATGAGATTTTCTCAAGATCAGCAATTGCGTATTGCAGCACTTAATGTTGGATCATTAAATCAATGTTTTAATGATTAGACAGAGGTCAAATAGAATAGCTCTCAGAAACAGACTACGTACATATTCGTTTGTCACAACTCATGAAGCTGTTTTCAGATATGATAAAATCCATGTTTACAAAAAGGTAATAACTCTGTCCAAATTAGTGTGCTAAACACAAATTGGCTTTTCTGTAGAGCTTTAAAATTTTCAAATGAAACAAATAGTATGTGCCGCTCAAGCGGTGAGGTAACATTGCCAGCACTACCAGCTCCTTCTTAAGGATCTTCTAGAAGACATTTCGATCCAGTCAAAGGATTTTCTGAACAATATCAGATAATACAACTCTGCAAATGACATCGTTTGGTGCATCTAAGAAGATAGATAAATATGAATTTACGACGACATCAAAGTTAAAGGGAATGCTTTCACCTCATTTATTCCCTGTTACCCATAAATGAACAACCACAGTTCCTCCAAATTTACTTTATGAGTGATGTAGGTCAACGAACCCGACGGAGGTATCAACATTTCAGATCATGAGTTGTGTTAGACACAGCGCCGACTGTGTATTTGTATGAGAATGCATAGAGATATATAAATCGATAGATACAGAGGTAGACAGAGAAACAAGCATGCAGAAATATGTATGTGTATTTTCGTAAGTGTATGTGTGTGAGCGAAAGTATGTGTTCATGTGCGCTTCAGTATATTCTTTTACGTTTCAGTTAATTGACTGCAGTCATGTTGGAGCACCGATTTTAGTAGAGCAAATCAACCCTAGGACTTCTTCTCTGTACGCCTAGTACTTATTCCATTGTTTTGTTTTGCCGACGGACTTCTTTCAGTTTCCGTCTACCTAATCCACTCACAAGGCTTTGGTCGTCCCGAGGCTACAGTAGAAGACACTTTTCCAATATGCCACGCAGTGGGACTAAACCCGGAGGCATGTAGTTGCTTAGGAAGCTACTTACCACACAGTCACTCCTGCGCCTATACGTGTTTATTGCGAGATTAATTGAAATCCTCTGGTATGTTTCTTTCTCGGTTGCCTGCAATTCATAAAATGATAGATATATTCTCTATAACTCGGGCTCATTTACGTTGTGTGTGAAATGCCTTTTTCCTGTTTCGGGATAATTATTTGTTAATTGAGTGCTTTAAATCACAGCTGTCTTAATGTATTCATCTTTATAGATTATATTATAAATTTGCTATGGCAATAAAATTAAAAGTGAACCTCGCTAGCTACTTATAATTTGTCTTCAATCGTGATGTGTCTCTTCATCAGTTGCATCCATGACATATCACTTTCGATAACAACACTTACCCTTTGTAAAGAAGGAGGAAATTTTACATAATCAGTCGTTAAAGTTGTGAGACGAGTCAAACACTCTTTACATAACAGAGGCACAATGAATAAAGCAGTGTCTAATATGCAAAAACATGTTATGATCATGTATGAAACGCATTTATTCATACACCAGCAAGAGAAAACACAATACAACCAGCATCCATTAAAAACGCCTTTAAGACAATTTCTCAAACCAACGTCCGTCACGTTCATGGTCCGACCGTTACGTAATCTGCATTTCTTGGTTATATATTTTTACAGTTATACTTATCTTAGGCGTTCAAGCCATGCGGCTTTGACATTGACGTATTGCAACAAACATGTAGATTTTATTTGGAAGCTTCAATCAGTTCTTTGTTTTATACAAGTTTTGGCACGAAGCCAGCCTTTGTGTGGTGGTAGTGGTGGTGGTGGTGGAGAGTTCATTACATTGACCTCAAAAGAATAGAAAGCAAACTCGTCTCCGGTGGCATTTGAATTCAGAACGTAAATTCGGAATACATGCCGCTCAGCATTTTATCCGGCGCAGTAACGATCCTACCAGCACGCTGCTTTAAAATATTAGACTAATATTGATTTTATATTTCGGCAGAAGGCCAGCATCTTCGGAGGAGCGGTTAAGTCGATTACATCGACCCTAGTCTTCAATTGGTGTTTATTTTATCAGCCCCGGAAGGATGAAAGGCAAATTGGACCTCAGTGGTATTTGAACTCACAACGAAAGGACGGACGATATACCGCTATGCAATTTGCTAGGTATGCTAACGATTCTGCTGGTTCACCGCGTTAAAATATTGGAATAATGTTACTAAAATTAATTAATGCTAACATTAGCTCATGATCATGGTTCTTTGCAAAGGGGATGCTTACGTTCGGGCTCGATAAAATAAAAACCCGTCAAGCACTGAGATCTATGTAATCGACCTACCCTCTACCCATTAATTGCTAACCTTCTGCTAAAATTTGAAGCCAATATTTCGATGCAGATAGAGACGAGATGATATGAACTGCTTCTGAGTTGTTGGTAATCTGTGAGTTTATGCAGACAATTTAATCCATTCTGTTATATGAACCACGTGATTAACACTTTTTTTAAAAAAAATTGCCTAGAGAGTCAGCAATTTTAGAGCGAGGATTAAGTCATTTCCATCGAATCTCAATACTTAGTTTTATCGACTCCAAAAGGATGGAAAAGCTCAGCGGGTTTGGAACTCAGAACCTAATGTATCAGAAAAAAATGTCCGAAGCATATTCTCCGACACGCTAACGAGTTTTTTTTGCTAGCTCACCACATTCAACGCAGTGATTAATGTATCTATATCGGAACGAAAGCGAGATTTCAAACTGTCAAGATTTGAACTCAGATACGAGGAAGATGAAATTACATACTTTTAAGGAGTTAATCCGGCGAGAAACTGTCTGGCTGTTTCTACACTGTTTCTATACAGGATATCGACTGGTAGGTAGCTTATTTACCTTTCTGTATTTCTGATGAGATCTTAAGCTTCTATTGTATTACTATAATTTTTTAAAAATTCGTGGCAGATAAATATGAAAACATCAAAATAAGTCAAATGAAATAAAAATAAATAAATAAAATAAAATAAAAGGAAAATACTTCACAAACAACAAAAATCAATTAGAGTTCGAGTTCATCTAGTTGATAAATCTCATTTAATTCATGTGGTATGAATGGTAATGTAATATGTTTTACCTTGAAATATTCAATCCACTTTTTGTATCACATCAAAGAGGAATTTGTAATTTAAAACTTTTTTTTATCTGTTGGAGATATAGTGTTATATAAGCTTATATGAACAGGTTTAAATAGGTTCAGGTAGGAAAAGTGACTATGTGTAACACAGGAAAGTAATATACTTGCTATTTGTTTCACTACTTCAAATAAGACTTTGCAAATATTTGGATTGCATCAAACTCTTCAGTATTAAAAGCTCATTTTGACTGTAGAAAACGAATAACCAAATTAATATTTGCGTTTCTCTCCAACGATATTCTTCACATTTCGTAGGATAGGATGAACAAAATATTTAATTTCTACACATTCTGTGTCAAATGTAATTTAAATGTGAGGTGCATTAAACATGTCTAAAACGAGAGAATAGTGGCTGAAAGCAGAAATTTGTATGTTCAGACTACATTCTGTATGTATTTCCGAATAAATGAACCTTGTGAGACAGTTTATACATAAGATATATCATTATATGAAGGTTGACAATGCCCTTCAGTAAGGCACAAAAGGAAAACGCTTGCTACACTAATCAGTAGTTTAATTTTATTCGCTAAACGAATTCATTGAGACGAAATATTGAAACTGAGGAAGATGTTTTAATGAAAATAGAAAATATTACTAGCACTTTACACGATGTATTATGGAGTCATTTTTGTTCATTCTCTCAAGACATGATTCTGAATTTGTCAGCTATATCAAATGAGGTTTATTTTCAAGGATATTCGTAGAAAAAGTAATGGCTCGTGTGTTATCTAGGTAGTAGAAATATACATGTATTTGTTTTATTATTTATATTCGTATTATTACGAAGCTCACAGTTTAGAGCAAATTCGATAAATAACAGGTAATAATAAGACTACATATATATATATTAATACTGCAGTAACAATATAGTTTTGTAGTATGCTGAGGTCATTCATACGCACTGTTGTAAAATTTTTCATAGAATTAAGATTTACATAAATCTCATCTAGAATTAGGTGAACAGAAGTAGTAGTAGTAGTAGTAGTAGTAG
The DNA here is from genome assembly GCA_027122535.1 of Octopus maya. Lineage (NCBI taxonomy): Eukaryota > Metazoa > Mollusca > Cephalopoda > Octopoda > Octopodidae > Octopus > Octopus maya. The sequence continues at coordinate 68,819,309 of JAOPJW010004870.1, forward strand.
TCGTAGTAGTAGTAGTAGTAGTAGTAGTAGTAGTAGTAGTA
>JAOPJW010004870.1:69451418-69463942 GCA_027122535.1 Octopus maya
ATATACACATACGGACACAGAGAAACACACACACACACACATATATACATACATACATATATTTATGTGTGTGTGTGTGTGTGTATTCATACACGTGCGCATAGGTGCATAGGTACATTTATGGTTGATGAAACCTGTATATAGCTGTGTATGCATATGCACGTAAATGCTGGCTATTTAAATAACCACGCAATAAATGCTCCATCCTTCTTCAGAATCAGATAGATGATGTTGCACTCAATTAAAATTTGTAGTTGCGGTGGTTTGAATGGCAGTACGAGTAGTGTTATAAGCAAAGCTTGCAGTGATGTCGGTTGCGTCGGAGTTGTATTAGCATTGGTGATGGATTTCAGGATAGATCTCATGATTTTATGATTTTCTGTTCATTCGTTGACATATGGCTTCCGAAGCAATATTGATGCTCACCCTGTAGTATTATACTATTTTTGCTACTTTTGTTCTTTATGGTACTGGTAAACATGGTAAGGGTGCTTTCGTCTGTATGACTGTTATTTATTAGTAGCGAAATGCACAATGATTTAAGTTTATCTGGAATAATCTGTCAGTTGCTGCAATGTCCTTTGTGATATTAAGGCGATATTGTGTTTTTCTGCTTTTTTTTTTTCCAGATTATACATAATTTTCAATCATGCGCCATTCACACGTTATACATGGTGTATATTGTGAGGTTTTTGTAAAAGAAGACACGGTATATCTGGTTCAAAACTGATACTAGTGAATTGAAAAAAGGCTATTATAATATATACGAGGTACTGCTGAAAAGTTTCTGGATTTAAGGCTATCGTGAGAGGCCTTCTTGAAAGCGCAAACTTCCGAATTCTTTTACGGGGTTTAGATAAACTGAAAGACTACTGCAATAATTGTGTGAACCTGAGAGGAGAATATGCAGCATAAAATCATAATTAACTTATCCTCCTGCATTTTCTTTTACCCAAATCCGGGGACTCTTTGATTACCCCTCGCATGTGTAAGATTTAAAGGATAATAGGGCCGGTGCATAACGCTATGTCACAAAATCGTTACTAAAACGGAATGAAATGTTGAAACGTAATATTTCATAGTTAGAGATGCGTGCTTCAAAAGAATCAATACAATGTACAGAAGTTGACATTCATGTATATGTACGTATGTATGTATGCATGTATGCATGTATGTATGTATGTATGTATGTATGTATGTATGTATGTATGTATGTATGTATGAATGTATGAATCTATGTATGTGTATGTGTGTATGTATATATGTATGTATGTATGTATGTATGTATGTAAGTATGCATGTATGTATATATGTATGTATGTATGTATGCATTTATGCATGTATAAAATGAAAACGAGTCTTTAATTCGTGTTTCAAGTACTACTTTAACATGTGCCCCCCAGTCTGTTCTTTTTGAAAACGAGATATATATTTGTGTATGTCTCAGTTCTAATCCTATATAAGTGATTTTCCATAATGCGTCCACGAATGAAGTTACTAATTATTCTTCGAGCTACAGAAGAAAGCACGGTTGCTTTGAGGATGTAAAAATACGTCACGCATTTTTCCTCAAACGTAGGATATAGTTTCAAACAGAGTAATATGCATTTTATGAACACAAATTACCTGAATCACGCTCTATTCAATACATACCAAATTCCACATCATTTAAAAATACGAAGGATGTGATTCAACCTGCAAAAGATATTCATTTAAGTGACTATGTGAACTGGTAAATGTTGTAGTTCTCTTTATGGTTATATATTTTTCCAACCATGTTGTCAACAGTACTAGATTTTCTTTGCCGAAATGATATTCTTTTTGACATAATTCATGATTTTGTGATTGCTTTTGATTTTTTCTTTCAAAAAACTTATCTTACTCTGTTCAATGGTATTGTTTGCGTTAGAAACAAAAGACTGCGATTGACCGAAATTATACATTGAAATTTAAACGAAACTGTTAAGATATATTGTTAAATTAAGACGGCCTTTTGGTATACTGAGATATAGGGTAGATTTCCAGATGAATCCAGAAAGGTTTCCTATGTAAAATAAAATCAGCTCAGGAAATTATTTATTTCAGCTTTGCTTGAAACACAGCAAGTAATACCACAATCATCTGAAGCAGGAATAACAACAATAGCATTACTATAAACAACCCTAAAAGCCACGTCACAATTAAGCCACTGACTATTGGTGGAATTTACTCTGTCTCATGTTGAGTGGGGTACTCATTAACTAAAGTTGGCAAACCTCGTAGACATGGTCTTTCACTATAAACTCCGGTTGTAAGTAACTGTAATGACATCACTTTATTGGCACATTCTGTCAAACTTAAATTTGAAAACAACGTGAAGTAGGCTGGGATCGCTAAAAGGTAGACCAACAGCACAGGTCGAGATTTAATCCATCCCCCCTCTCTAAATTTTTAGTGGAAAAAGAATATCACAATACACATCAAAAGAGAAGTAAACAACTGCTGTATCAGAAACAAGCAATAACTGCTTTTCACTCTAGAGCACGGTTTGTGATTCGACAAGAAGCACCGTTAAACGGACTTCAATATCAATACCGCATAAAACATCCGCCCCACAGTAAGAATAACAAAAGTATAAACAATTTATGTAGACACAAGAAGCTTGCTTCCCAACCACATGGTTCCAGGTTCAGTCTCACTTCGTAGCACCTTGAGTAGGTGTACTCTGCCATATTCTCGGGCCGATCAAACCTTGTGAATGGATTTGGAAGACGGAAACTGAAAGTAGCCCGTCATGTATGTGTGTGCATGTGTGCGTGCATGTGTGCGTGCATGTGCGCGTGCATGTGTATTTGTGTGTGTGCGTGTGTGTGTGTCTGTCTGTCCCCATCATCGTTTGACAACCGATGTTGGTGTGTTTATGTCTCCGTAACCTAGCGGTTCTGCAAAAGAGACCGATAGAATAAGTACTAGGCTTACAAAGAATAAGTTCTGGGATCGATTTGATTAAATGTGGTGCTCCAGCATGGCCGCAGTCAAATGACTAAAACAAGTAAAAGAATAAAATAATATACATATGTATATGCACCTGTATATAGATATGCACACACATGTATATATGCTTGTATGTATACATATGTGTGCGTGTGTGTGTGTGTGGTGCGTGTGTGTGTGTGTAGTGCGTGTGCGTGTGTATGTGCGTGTGTGAGTATAGCATGGCGGAAGTGAGATACGTTCTTGTTCACCACATTTTCATTCTTTAAAGAAAAATTGGAGTGGTTCTTAAATGTTAGTGCTGCGGCATTAACCCTACCATATATGCAGTTGTAACAAGGTAAAATGCCCTGAGATTCTCGGTAAAACAATAACGAACGAATTCTTGTTTACAGATTCAAGCTGAAATGCAAAGGCGTTACGCACATTGCTGTGAAATTACAAATATCGTTGCCTCTATGGATTATCGCCATCATTGTAATTGTAAACCATAGAAATGACATGATATACAACGACTTAAATGATATTGTATGATTCCCTATAAAGATAATCTGTAATAACATTTTATTCTCGATTTTATTAGTAGTAGAATTTGTACCTATCGCTTTGTCATTGACACTCAGCATATATTCAATTTGAATCAATATGATGTATGATATGCCTTATTACCTTCAATGTAATAAAATCTCGGTTAAGTTTCTGAAGCTGATAAAAACATTCTATCTGATTCTAATAGAAGTACAGGCCTGGGGTTAGCACAGGAGAATAATCAAATGCCTCGGTCCCTGTGCTTGATCGCAACTTTTATTAATACCGAAGTGATGCATAGTAAATTCATCTCTTCGTGAATCAAACACAGAAAGTAAACAGGTGCAAAAAATCTGCAGGGCATTTTGTCCGACATGCAAATATATCCGCCAATCCATCTCCTTCAGTAATAAAACTAATTATAATATAAAATATCTCACCCAAATACGAAGGCTTGGATATAAACTTCCCATCATAAATTTATGGAAATACAGATAACCAGAATATTGAACTCTAAAAGAAATTTCATTCGCTTAATTACCACAGATTTTGCAATAGAATAAAAGAACGATTACGAAGAAAACAACATATAAATATGAGAATTCACAGAGATTCCCAACATATAAAAATTGCTCTTGGCATTTTGCATATATTGCATTGAAGGTTGTCAAAATTACAGACAGACAGCCACTTGAAAATAAAACCGACCTCCAAACTAATAATGAAAATAACTCAAATCATGTTAATAAGAACGTTGGTAAATTCTTTACGAATGCGCAAGGTTAATCGTTCTGTTGTTGCTAACGTAGATTCGGATTTTAGGCCACGTGAAGTGCTGTTACCCCTAAGAACGTTCCGGCTATTTACTCAGATAAGAATGAATACCTGTTCAATACTGCTGCAACCCTTTCTCGGTTTAGCTGTCATATTCTGGCTGTTCTGTGAGTGATAGCCAAGAGTGTTGCTATGCTTGCTCGCAATTACATCGACACTTCAAACAATTAGCGAAACTATTGTAGAACTCATCACATTGTTCATGTTGGCGAGTGATAGCTATGTAATATTTGAATATAACTGTCATTGTAAAAATTGTTTGTCGTAATTACATAGGTCTTTAATGTTATCTAACGCATTCAGTTTTGTTGTTTCCTCATTAAACAGTGAAAAAATCCAAGCCTTGTGCATAGATTATGTATAGAGATATATGTTAAATCGACGAGTGAAGTGCATCATTTCCTGTTTCAATTAAATGGTTTGTTAATTTTGAAGTGCAAATAAACTCAGACACATGACACTAAATAGGTTATGCTACTTACAAGAAAATCAAAACCTACTAATCATACTTTTTAACGACTCATTTAGTAGATGTCTACTTAGTAAGAGATAGACTTATTGGTTTCCACACACTTTACAACTTTGGTAGAAAATAAATATGACCAAATGTCTCTTTACAAAATAAACTTTAGCCGTTCTTTTTCTCATTCCTCAATTTCTTTCTCCTCTGATATTCTATTTTATTCTTTTCCTTATATATAAGAGGTATAAGGCGCTCTTAATAAATCATGAATTTCGAAAACTCTCACACATCCTTCCAATGATCACATAACAGCTGGAATATTTAATGATTCAGAGACATAGATTGATTAAATACGTAGCTGGATTTATAACAAGATGCTTCCTTACTTCAGATCGAAGGGCTTAGATTTGAGGAAGTTATTCATTTAAGGAAGTTATATTTCAATATATGGTCTAACTATCAGAGTTTAGCTCTTTAACTCGAAAATTTATTTGCGGAATTTATATCTGTTCATTAAGTTCGAAGATATTCGTCAATGTCAATAGAATACTAAACAAAGCATTTGAAACTTTGAGAACTAATACTACAAAAAAACAAAAAAAATACAGAAAACTTTATAAACACCATCAAAAACAAATATTGCAAATATAAGAACCCATGTATTCATGCACGATCTTGCCATAAAATTTAAAATTTACGCATCAGAAAATCGTGAAAGAAATTCAAGGTGAGTGAACATCACGATGTATATGGCTAAAATGGTGTAAATGGCAGAATTGTAACAGAATCAGACAATCCTTACTTACAGCTCTTTACATTTCAAATCTCATTAGCACTGCAGTCAGTTTTCTCTTTCATTTTCCAAGATCGATAAATAAATTAGTACTAATATACTAGATTTATTTAATTGTCTACCCATACACGAAGTTAAAAATCTATATGCATACTCTCTTATCTAGAAGACATTTTATTGTACTAATAATGTATGGGACTGAATGCTAGAAACTTAAGCGAGGAAAAATAACGCAATTTCAAACTCTATGTACAGAATGTGGTGCGTTAATGAATTTTGTGAATGGGCCTAACAGGTTTTGTTTCAAGATGTAAGTATACATTATATCATTTTCTCAAGCTAATCAGTCTTCTGGAAGCAAAGCATCTCACAAGGAAAAGTGACCAACGAATTTTTCATTAGTTTCCAGTTCTGCATAACGGTAGAAGAGTTTGTTTGAAATTTCAAAAGGTTTCATTTAATAAGAAAATATGAAGACAACGTTAATTGCGTAGAGAAAGAGAAAAGAAAAACTTTTAATAAAAAGGGCATTGCACGCATGCACAATTGTATCAACAGTTCTGTTCTCACAAACTGATTCTAATTACAGTGCTAGGAGTCAAGCACAGAGGTATCGGAAGTAAGAGAGACTTGCTCGAACAAATGTTCTGACATTTTAAGTAAGAATATTATTGAGGAATTCCAAATTGCACACCAAAGAAATCTGAAGCGAAGGAGCTTCGTTCCAAAATCAATATAATCAAGAACTGCTAAGACATATTTGTCAAATATGATAATGTATTCAAGGTTAATATAGAAAGTAATGGTAATGTTCCAACTGAGAGAACAAACGTGTGTTTTGCAGCAAAATTTTCAAATAAGCAGAAAATAGTGAAAATATAAATCCTGTGTGTGTGTGTAGGTGTATGTGTGTTTGTGTGTAGGTATATGTGTGTGTATGCGTGTGCGCGTATACATATACACACACTTAACGCATTATGGGGTTTGCCTATTTATGTTATACATGTTTAAAAGTTTACCCGAAGAGGGTTGACTTTTGCTATGATGTAATCTGTGAGTACTTTAATAGAATTGAACCGAACCAGCTGTAGTAAATTTTAGACTCCATTAGTGTATGTGGATATATGTAATATTTTATAAGCTTAATGCTTATAGGCGATCACCGTGTATTGACTAAGGAATATAGTTTATTTGAGCATATCGGTTTCACAGATACTTTTCTAATTTTTAGAAGTTTAACTTTTGTAAATTCCCACTAAAACCGTGCGCTAATGTCATTTTGCAAACCCCTTTGCGCCGTAACTTAAGGCTGATACGTTTGAGTGAATGTGTCTAGTTCATGTATATGTGCATACATACAAATCATAGCCATTCAACAGCTGGACTACATATAAACAACTCCCGTCCACTTTACCACTTCACAGGCTAATCTGAGTAAGCCTTGTTAGCTTTGGCCTCTGACTAGGTAGAGTGTATGCTATAAATAGTGCACACATTACATCAGTATATATATACTAGCAGCACAGCTGGCGTTGCTCGGGATTAAGTTAGGATTATTATGTGATCAAGAGCTTTATTTCAAACCAAAATAAGTGACACCAACATCAAATTTCAGCGAAATCCGTCGAAATTGGTAAACGCTTGGCTGAAAATGGGTTGAAAGCAATTTCATTGGGAAATGCCATAACGGATCGGTTTATCAATTATTTCAATTCATTGAATGTTTTTTTTTTCTTTTTTGAGAACTTAAATCATTCAAAGATCCCATTATTCCTAAGTAATGCTGGCATCAAGTTTGAGCAAAATATGTCAAACTTGGTAAAGGTTATGGTTGAAAATGGGATGTAGCGAATTTTAGCGGGAAATCCTATAAGAAATCACTTTATCATTTTTTTCTACTGATTGAATGGAAAACCCCAAATGGATGCCTGCCACCGATAGTGCTTGGCCTTGGGATTTGTTGATGGACATAGCGAAGCATGGTTTCACCGGGAAATACCATCTGCGGAAGTTAAACGGCATGTCTGACCCTGAGGGATAAAGCTGCGTCCTTGAAATGAAAACATTTTCACCCCTCCCATACCTTGTAACAATGGTGGCCTCAATCAAATGATTACTAAGTGGGTCCTGTTTTACTATTTAGGCGGAAGCAAGTTTCTGATTAGCATAATTGAGCATCCAACCCTTAGCCTAAGAACGTGAGGTGGAAGCCCTGCTGGCTCCAATGAGTTGAGAAACTCGATAAGGTAATTGACAACGTCTTGGGGGTGACAGGTCCGGTCAGTCGATTCCGACATTGATAGCACTGACAGCTACGTTTGTTGGGGGGGGGGAGGCAGGATGGTTCTTTCACTGAGCCAATTGATGTCTGCATAGTTACTTTCCAGGTTAGGGAACACTCTTTCCAAAAGATCGGAAGGGTTGTCCACGGTGTTACACAGTTCAGAGATAGATATTTCACCCCTGTCATTCCTAGGGACCCTTCTTTCTCCAAGGGCTAAAATATCTTCAACAAATGCTGCAAACGTGCTATCACCAAGCAAGTACGCACGCATGTTTGTGCTTAGGTTTAAGGTCTTAACCTTGGGCCACAACGTGGATGACTTAAGGCATGCACGCACTTCATCAGCCCAGCTACTTTTAGAGATGACAGGAAGGGTTTGCCGGAAATGTCCTGAAAGTTACACCACCCATATAGGCTGTAGAATCCCTGATACCTCTCAGTGACCGGTTCAGTGCTTGAAGGGCACCTTTATTTGTCATTGTGTATTCGTCCCATAGAATGAGACAGCACTGTCTAAGAACTTCAGCTTCCTCTGAATTTTTGCCAATGTTGCAAGTAGGAACCTCCGCCTTCACCAAATCTAGAGGTTACTTGAATGCTAAGTGCGCCGTCCTACCTCGCGGAAATAACGTAGCGATTCCCGATGAAGCAACGGCTAGCGCAATTTGTTTGTCGCGACGAATCTTAGGAAGTATTAATTGTGTTACAAAGGATTTCCCCGTAACTCCAGGAGTATCGTGGAAAAAAAATTCCACCAGATTAACGACACTGATGACTATTTCGTACACCGTCAGGGAACAATTTCAGTTCATTTACACCCAGGTACACTGTAAGGCCATCAGTGTCGTACGACAACTCCAGACGTAACTTTGGTGGGAGTGTGTTAACGTCCTGTCGCAATGAGAATGGCAAACCTAATGTGTTCAAAACTCCCCCACCCAGTTTGAGCAGGACAACTTCGATTTCAACCAGCACATTATTGCAGATCAGGTCATGTATCCAATGTCAGCATTAGGGCACTGTTGCTCTGCCAGTCATCATTTGCTTTGTCTACAGAGATAGCAAAATTACGCATAGGGAATTTCATTAACAGGAATGAATGGAAAAATGGTTGGTAAATTTTTAGATTAACACTCGCATGATATTTTTGTATGGAATCAACTACCCTAGCTACCTATTATACTACAAAATCCTTTTTGTAGTCCGAAAAACGGGGTAGTGCGGTGGAAGCCTCGGCAATTTCACGCCCACACCCATTGATCTTTTCACCGTCTATTTTTCATTGTACGTGGGAAAATACGGAGATTATGAATATGGAAAACATTTTTTTTTTAAATATCAAATTTACCATGAAAAGCACCGGGCAAATTTTTAGATAACACTTGCACCACTTTCACTTAGAAAACAAAATCTGAGTTTTTGCGTGGAATCAACTACCCTGGCCTCGTAATATGCTACAAAACCCTTTTGTGGTCCGAAAAATGGGATAGGGTGTGGTGGAAGCTTCGGAAATTTTACCCATTGATATTGTGTAATTCCCTGACAAGTTTTTTCCACCTCTTTGTTTTGTTTTTTGTTTATTTTTGTTAAATAAATAAAACAATATTTTCGTCGGTGTAAAATAAGAACAAAGCACTTTCGCGCCCAAAGTAATGTGTGTGTGTGAGAGAGGGGAATAAAGATGAACGATTTAAAATAAATAAATAAGTGATTTAAAATAAATATATTTTAATTGTTTTGTAAGAAAGTAACTATAATCTAATTATAAAATATAGTGTCTTTCAAAACATCCTAAATTTGAAAACTATATCTTTTAAGAAAAAAAAAAGCAATTTACATTTTTATTTTTGGTAAACGCTGTCACTTACTCTCTCTCCCTCCCTCACGCACACACACACACACACACACATACACACATACATCAACACACAACTTCTTTCTCTCCGTCACACACACACACACACACACACACACACATACACTTATTTTTACTTCGCTATGGCCAGAAGGGACTTAACTCATGTCAGCAAACTTCAAAATTGGTAAAAGTTATGGTTGAAAATCAATTTTACCGATATCCGCGGATACCTCGGAAAAATAATTGACGAAAATACAGCTACGGTGGTGACGAATGTCCTCTTAAATTTGGAGCGACATGCGTGCTAATTTATGCACGTGCATAAATTACATTCATGCACACACACACACACACACAGACACACACACACATCCTTATAGATATACAGAAATACGTGTGTGTTTGTATGTGTGTGTGTTTATGCGCGCGCGCGCGCGTGTGTGTGTTTGCGTGAGTTTTGTCAATATGCATATCTGTCTGCGCGCGTCTGGAAAAAGGAGACCGCCGGAAATTTCATAGCAATAACAACACACGAATAATGCCTCTATGAATTTATTTAATATGCAAGCGTTGGTTACCAAATCGTCCTTAGAAGAATACTTCCATAATATAATTCTATATTTTTGAGATTATGAATTTATATTATGTGTCTATATTAGACGGACTAATGTCCCCACCTTGATTACTGATTTCACTACCCTCCGGCTGTTGTACGCTCCAATCTTCCGAGAAGGCTGGAGCGTACAACAGCCGAAATGTATTGAAAGCAACAATCAAAACAAGGACGCCAGTCCGACTAATATAAATTGTATACACAATACCTCCGTATAAGACCTTAAGGAGAAAATATAAATCAAATTGTTTCTACCAAAATAAAATCGATTCGTAAAGCATTTATTGTTCTTACAAATTATTGATTTACTTAACAAAGATAAATTCCTTGTAATACAAACAGCAATATGATGACTACGTTGAAGTGATATATTGCAGTTTGCAGCACCGGAAGTGACACTCCACCTACTTAGCAATCTTCAATGAGTATCTGTCGAATGTAAAGTTTTTGATGGTAAGTCGACTGAATGTCCATTTGCAAATAATTGCAATTATCATAAAGTTTTAGGAATAATTCAACACAAAAAATGGGTGGAAATACGAGTCCGAATGCCGATCAATATTTAGTCTCTCTTGAGGTTTTGTTTTCTCAGAGTTAAGAAAAAGTGTAAGAAACGCGAGCAAATGTTCCTTTACATTTTCCTATAATGTGTTGAAAGTATTCGCCAATTATTCCCCCAATTAAATCATTCAGCAAGAAAGAGCACATGAAATATTTGAAATATTTCATTTTACCCTATATTCAACCCAATAGGATGGTCATTTGTGCAATATCTGTGAGCATAAATCTGATTACGCAAGATTCACTAAAAACTACAGAAAACAGTTTGAGCACATGTCAAAGTCTTCGCTTGGAAATAAATATTAGGACTAGTGTAGAAGATGCACTCAGTGGTCAATATCAATTTCACTTTTTGATTGGCAGCATTGATAAATAATGCGTGCAACTTCACAACTCTCAAGTGAAGAAAGTGCTATAAAAATATGTAACACATTTAACAACACTTTAATACAGAAGATAAAGTTTCTGCCACGGATTTCGTACCTCCACGGAAACCAAGACGACAGGAGCAAATGCACTATGATTCTGATTTTCTCTGGTGAAATGATTAACGCTATGGCTGAAGTAAAAATTAGGAGTAAAATTGCATAGTATGCATTTATTGGAAAAGGTAAATACAAGTACCATGTTAGAAAAAATAATATTTTTTTCTGAGTTTTTACCAAGAGAAATTACGTCTAATGTAAATTTTATCTAAAGGCAGTTCCATTACATCATTAAGAACGAATTCAGTCTGGATCATCGAACAGAAATGAATAGAAAGCTTACAACAAAGAAACTACATATTACTATGAGAGAAGACACACACGAGAGCGCGTGTACACACATTAAATACATATATACATATTAGACACCTACGCACACACGCACACACACACACACATACACACACACACACAGAGGCACAGATACAATTTATAAAATTCGTTTCCTGCGCATATCTCTCTATTGTATCCATTTGTATCCACTGCTGTGGGCGTTCATAAAGCATTTCGAGGCAGATCCACGACATTTCTTCAGATAAACACTTCTTAGGTTATACTTACGCAGAACGAATGTCTATGTTAACATCATCTGATCAAGTGTTCGATTGAAGTACTGTTGTGTATCTGCATACAATTAGAGCATCCACAGTAGAAGATGCAATAGACACAGTAGCTAAACGTCTGTAGGCAACAAAAGATATAAACTGCATCTTTTGTCAATCATAGTTTTTCGTATGTTTGCTGTGTATATCATAATCTCTGGTGAAGAAAAATTTGACTAAATTCGAGCTGGCCAAAACGCAGCATGCACATGTAAGACGTACTTTCAGAAAGGAAATTAACTCTTGAGGTTAATAGTTGGAGATAGAGCCTCATCTACTGTGAAAATCTGACAACATAAGTCACCTAAAATCGTACTGTAATTTTTGAAATTAAGATGTATCTAACATATATTTACGACCTGATTACGGTAACAACAACTATAGTAGTATAAGGAAAAATCTGTCGAAGAAGCCGTCGTTTGAAAATGCGCATGAAATAGAATAAAACTATTATATAACTAAAAGCTATATAAACCCTATAGTTGTTCTGAATTGAATCTCCCTTGCAGGTCAATTGCTTGTCTTCAGAT
>JAOPJW010004870.1:71567405-71577662 GCA_027122535.1 Octopus maya
TGTGTGTGTGTGTGTGTGTGTGTGTGTGTGTGTGTGTGTGTGTGTGTGTGTGTGTGTGTGTGTGTATGCATGTATTTGTGTGAGTGTGTGTCTGTGTCTGTCCACTTGTCATTGCTTGACAACTGATGCTGGTGTGTTTATGCCCCCATAACTTAGAATAAGTACGAGACATACAAAGATTAAGTCCAGGGGTTGATTTCTTCATCTAAAAACCAAAGCCCTTAAGTTGGTGCTCCAGCATGGCTGCAATCAAAATGACTGAAACAAGAAAAGGAATAAAAGAATATATACATCTCAGTGTATGTGTGTGTGTCTTTGTGTCTGTGTTTGTTCGCCCTCGCGATCACTTGACAACTGGTGCTGGTGTTTTTTTATGTCCCTATAACTTAGTGGTTTGGCAAAAGAGAATGACAGAATAAGTACCAGGCTTTGAAAAAGGAAAATAGGAATCGGAGTTCATTGATTTTGAGGTGGTTTCCCCCAGCACGGCTGCAGTCTAATGTCTGAAACAAGTAAAAGATTAAACGTCAAAGGTTTCAGTCTTCAGTTTTGGTCTTTTTATTCTCTAAACTAGAACTGTCATCACCTTTAATGTTTTTTTCTTTACTTTTTCTTTTTCTTGATTATTGCATGAACATCAAAGTATGTTGCTCTTCTAATTTGCACTAAATAAAACTTCTTTTTAAAAAAAAATCGCATGTCCCACGCATACCTTGATTAGAAATCATTAAATGAATAAAAAAGAAATCAATCTGACATAATTTGCAGACTGCAAAAAAATTGTTGCAAACCAATTTTCTGAATTATATATTTTGGTAGCTCTAATTAAAGTTGATTGTTTTAACAGAGAACTAATCCAGGTATGTCAAACACAAAATTGTATAATTTTCTTCATATTTCTTTTTTGTGTGTGTGTGTGTGTGTGTGTGTGTGCACACATGCATGTGTGTTGTTGTTGTGTGTGTGTGTGTGTAACCTCAACCATTTTTCATCAAAGGACCCCTTTGATTACTATTTTATTCTAGTGGATTCCCGTAACCATTTGATGTTTAAAAACTAGTTTTATAGATACTTCTTTCAAAATTTCTATTTTCTTTATTACACATTCACTTGTGTAGGCTGAATTATGTAAAACATCAGAGAAACAAACCTGGCTGTTTCTTGTAATAAAAACATCTAAAGCAAAATTTTTTTCATGGACCCAATTTATTATCGTGCTTCAGTGGAATCCCCCAAATCTTATATGGATCGCAGGGGGTTGCATGGACTTCAGCTGAGAACCACTGAGTTAGTTAATTCTAGCTTGACCAAAAATGGAAGGTAAAGTTGATCCTGCCCAGCAGTGTTCCAACTCAGAATATAAAGGCACCTAATTTAATTCTCCACAATATTTACCATTCACCTTAAAGAATTACAGTTCCTAAAAAAAGCACTATGCCACATGAGGAGGGATGCATATAATCCCTTATAATCAATTCTAGTACTTGATGAATACTAAATCTTAACAGCTTCCATCCTACCCTCGAAGAATGAAAGACAAGGTTAATTTTGGAAGGATTTGAACTCAGAATCATCTTCATCGTTTAATGTCTGCTTTCCATACTAGCATGGGTTGGACGATTTGACTCAGGACTGGTGAAACTGGATGGCAACACCAGGCTCCAATCTGATTTGGTAGAGTTTCTACAGCTGGATGCCCTTCCTAACGCCAACCAATCAGAGAGTGTAGTGGGTGCTTTTACATGTCATGTGGTGTATATAGAGGAAGACAGCTGTATACAGAAATGTCAAGCAGTTAAAGTGAGCCATGGAAACAGAAACTTAGGAAGCGTTGGAATAAAGTGATGAAGACGGACCTCAAGATGTTGCATTTCACAGGGAAGATAACAAAAGAACTTTGTTGATTGGCAATAAATACAGTGCTGGAGAAGTTCCATGCCCCAATGCACATCTATGGCAACATACATTAAAACAGTGAACCATTGATCCCATTTCTCACACACTTCTCTACCACCTGTCGTCTGATCACTCTTGCCACCCGTTTCATGACAGATGAGAAGAGAACTATCTGCTATCAAATCCCTGTTGCATTTGTCTTCCTCACTCTACCTCTTCCATCTATATTAAAGCCTTTCTGTAAGTTTGTACTGAATACACTCTACACACCCCTCCTAACTGCAGTGCCAGCTACCACTCTCCCTCCCTTTGGCCACCTCTTATTGTCATTCATCACTTACTCCAAGCATTATCTACCTCGGCAATTTCTCTTCACACTCTCTCCATCTCTTCATGTTATTTCTCTCATTATATTTGTCCCTCCCCCCCCGCCTCTCGCTTATTCATCTAACATTCATGCCTTCTGAGTTATGAATACCCTTAACTCTTACACTGCACCTGGCAACTACTCATGCTAATGCCACGATAAATAGCACTCAGTGATCTTTGAAGAGCAGTTCACATCTGAGTGGAAAAATAACAGATTTAAGAGGTTCCTTTAGCCTTCTCCCACTGGAGATTTGACAACTTCTCCAGTGCTGGAGGTATCACAATAAAATACACTGATTACACTCTGTAATGTGGTTGGCATGAGTTCAGAGGAACCTTTGGTCTTGCCTCACCAAGAACCTGACAAATTCTTCAGTTCAACAAGTACATTCTACAAAGTGATTGGTGAGAGAAAGGGCATAATGAAGCCAAAAATGGACTATACAAAGAAAGTATGGTCCTCTGGACCTAATAAGAATCGACTCAAGCTATATCAATCTGGCCATCAAAAGCAGGCAGACAGACAGACCAACAATGACGATGATGGGTATGTGTGCATATGCATGCATCTTAAACAATTATATGAATCTAGTACAAAGCCAGCTCTGATTGAGCAGACCTATCATCAAAAGCATTCCAATTGAATATTTTCATCTTTTTTTTAAGATGGTAGAATGAGTTCAGGGAGTCTGGGTGCTATTTCTAGCAAGTTGAGTGACTGCATGAAGGCTCCCTCATTACAATCTTCTTCCTGATTGAGTAGAATTATGATATAAGACATTCCATCCAGGATATTAGCATCTTTCAAGGGGTTATCCAATGTGTCATTCCCTTTCTTTTCAACACATTATGGAGGGTTAATTTGAAGGAGATTTGACTGCTATTTCTGGTAGTTCAATCAACTTTCTTGAAATGTTTTTGGCATTGAAGTTGCTTGTTTCTGGTGTTTTCTCTTCCAGTTTCCTCAAATCTATTGTCAATGCCAATTAACTTTAATTCTTGAAGAGAATCCTGATTTTAAATGAACTTTATTTCCTCTTTATAATTTTAACTACCATTCTAATTTGATAATTTTATAAGCTTCTTTTTTTATAGAAGAAATAACAGTCGGCATGTTAAACTCCCTGCGAGCTGGCATATGAATACACTTAGATGAATCATCATACTACATTTCCTGTGTATTACTTTGTATACCACAGCATATAAAACCAGTATTTAATTAGTCCATTATTCACTTAATAGAAAATTTTGCAAGCATTATTAAATATTTATATGAACAATGACCTTATGATAATTTTATCATGGAAAGATTTTGATTATCATGTTAATTTCTCTGATTTCCTATCCTGCTAGTATTGTACCAGGATCATTTCTGCTGGGTCCTCCAATTTGCATTAGGAAGGGCATTCGGTTATAGAAGCTATGCCAAAGCAGAGATTGGAGTACAGTACAGTCCCCTGGACCCATAGCCAGGGCTGTGGAGTTGGAGTCAGAAACAATTAAGGGGTAGCTAGAGTCGGAGTCAGTAAAACAATACCGACTTTGATTCCGACTCACAATATTTTTATTATTTAATATAAACCAGTTATAAGATACAGGCCTACTCAAAGTACAAGCGTATGCTTTAAGAGATATGTAGACCACAACAGATTTCAGAGGTTCCTTTAGTCTTCTCTCACTGAAGATTCGACAACTTCTCCAGTGCTGGATTACATAAAGAGGAGTTGGAGTCAGAATTGGAGTCAGAGCTGCCAATAGTACAGGAGTCAGAATCAGAGTCGAAGTTTTTTGTTTCGACTCCACAGCCCTGTCCATAGCATCCCATCTAACAGTTCAACCAATACCAGCATGGAATGTGGATATTAAACGATGATGATGATGGTGGTGGTGGTGGTGGTGGTGGTGACACCTATTCATCTACCCCTACCTTCCTCAGTGACCAGCATATCATAGAGCAAGTGACCCTGTCAAAAGGCTATTCAACAATGAAGGTATTGAAAAAAACTTATTTAATGAAGAAAGATTGCAAAAAGACTGTATTCAGTAACCCCAATGTTAGAGAACCAAAGAAAAATGAAAGCATTTTTTATCATCATCATCATCATCATCACTATCATCATCATTATCATTTGACGTCTATTTTCCATGCTGGCATGGTTTGAAAGTTTTGACAGGAGTTGACAAGTCGGAGGGCTGCACCAGTCTTCAGTCATTTGTTGTGCATGTAATTTAAAGGGTCAGCCTTGTCGCACTGTGTCGCGCTGAATATCCCCGAGAACTACGTTAAGGGTACACATGTCTGTGGAGTGCTCAGCTACTTGCACGTTAATTTCACGAGCAGGCTGTTCCGTTGATCGAATCAACTGGAACCCTCGAAGTCATAAGCGACGGAGTGCCAACAATAACTCCTTGGGAATGTAACACCAAACAGACCTCGGCATGGTTTGAACATAGAACATAAAGCGTCATATTTCTATGGCGCAAAGTATTTCGTCCGATACTCTAACGATTCTGCGCTGCAATTATTATTATTAACAACATAATGGAAGAAAGAGAGAGAGAGAGAGAGACTAGCATTTTAGTTAGGGCATTGTTCAAAATGCCTTGCTATTTTTAAACATGGCTCTTTACATTCTGTGTTCAAAACCCTCCTGATAACCTTGCCTTTCACTCTTCCGAAGTCCATAAAATAAAGCATTAATCAAATATGCTGTTCGATATAATCGAATGTTTTTCTCTCACCACAACTGTGGTCATATGCCTATGTTAGAAAATATTACTACCATTAAAATGACGGTGTAGTGTAGAATCAGTGGGATGTTGCCATATTTAGTTAGGCTTTGAGTTTCAATTCCACGACAATCGATTTTGCCTTCAGTATTTCAGGTTCGGGTACACATACATAGTTACTAAACAAATAGTGGAGATAAATTTATTGGCTGTATCAACTCCTCTTTATATAATACGCAGCCTTGTGCTTGTACAAGGAATCACTATTGCTAGTGGTAATCGCATAATTTAGAGCTATACTGAATTTAGAATGAAAAGACAAAATAAAAAATTCATAAATACGTTAAATATATGTAAATATATGAAAAATCAAAACAGCAATTTGAATTTATAGTCAGCTTAGTTTTAAATAAAATATACGTCTCTGAATAAATCTATAAATGACAACCAAGAGAATAACAAAAATGTGAAAAGAATGTATTTATTATTGGTAATTTCAAGCAAGTTTAACATAATATTGAATACGCCTACTGTTTTTGACATGCAGTGCTTACATTTTAATTATTTGTTTGTATATTTTTTTAAATATTAAAAAAAATTATATGGTATTGTTGATTCGCTCGCCGCAGTTCGTATACATTGATAATAACGCTCACGCACGCACACTCACACACACATATATTGGAGAAGATGGATCTACGTCAGTTTAGATGATATATATTCCATTTGCTATATCAGTTGAACTGCCTTCCCATTGAATTATTTTATAAAACATTGAGTATAACACAGACATTGCACATTTAATCCGTAAGCAGAATCAATGGAACATTGTATGGTCCTTTGAATTTACTGAAACAGTGCATCTGAAGAGCTTCTACAGTTTCCGTCAATCCATTTTCCCTCCCAAAGGTTTAATCGTCTCGACGTGGCAAAACAAAAATGTTAAGCAGTCAAATTGAACATGAATCCTCATGATTGTAAGGCGAACATGTTCAACCACAAGGCCACACCTGTAACAATACACACAGACATACACACGTACAACGTACACTCACAAACACATTACCTTTAATCGATTGAAGTTACAAAAGTGACTGAAGGTGCAAGCGTTTTTTCGGTATACTTATCACACACGCAAATACACGCACATACACATGTATATAGGAATTTTGATAGTTTCTACATCTATTAAGCCTTGATACGAAAGTGACAATCCATAATGTGCCATCAATACTGAATTAATTGATAGTTGTGGTACAGTGGGATTATCGCAGTAATGTATTTCATTATAGCTCTTTCTTTTTGAGAATTATTTGGGATAAAATATGGTATCTCAGACATTCCTGATACCGGGCTCTCTCTAAAAAGCAAACACAAAAATTGAGATAGAAAATTTATGAGCAAAATTTATGAGCAAAATTTGCTGCAGAAAAAGAGTTTAAAAACTATAACTGTGAAAGCATAGGTCAAATGAGATGTGTCCATGGATGTTGGCAATGTGCGAGACATTCCCATCAAACTGGGAGGGGTGGGAAGGAGTTGTATCATTATGCACTGAATGTGTAATCATCGTTGTGGATCCAAATGGATATGATCCACACTAGACCGGGGGGAATTAAGAGGAATTCATAATAAACAGGACAAAACAGTATAATCGCAATTCGGAAGATGGAGAAACAAATCCATGGCTCAAATTTTAATTATCGCTTGATCTAAAGGTCGATTTAAACATTTATCGTCTTCTTTGTTCGAGACTACTAGAGAGGGAAGAAATGGGATGAGATAACTAGAGGGTAACCATTTACATCTAGAAATGACAGAGGAGATTTCATTTCAAATGTATCTACAGAAGTAATGAATAGCTACATCACCATATGTACTATTAGCTGACTGCTATACTTTGCTTCAGAGATAGTGAGATTACATGAAAACGTCTGTGTTTTTTTCTGCTTTTATGGAACAAAACAATTTCTTTTTGTGAGAAGATCCATCTGCCACCAAAACACTAAATTGGATGACTCACATTTCAGTTGTTGATGCTACACACTATAGCAAACTTATATATTATACAAGTATGCACAGAAACTGCAACATGTACATTCCTGGACAATAAGCAAATTCTGACAATAAGCAAATACCGATTCCACTTCTAAGACGTACGTTGGCAGGTTGGTGTCAGCGATGCTTCCTTGGAATTATGGCATTCTTCGCGTATGACAATGTATTGACACGTCCTTTCTGAAGAACTTGAAAGTTGAGAATCATATCCTGAAGAATTTTCTCAGCATTCATGACAATGGAGTCAGCAGTCACTTCTATGGGATTTTTACTTCAGAGACTACGGACGATAATCAAAAGTTCTCGTCCTATGTCCTACTAATCGTACCTACAGCCTTTGCTATTGAAAAAAGAAAATTTATAGACATATATGTGTGTATATATATATGGTAAATGAAAGACGGAAGATGGAATATACGAGAATTTATTAATCACGACTATTGTTTCGACACATCTAGTATCGATCCCTCATGGGTGGGGAAACTGAACAACTGGTTCAGGAGCATCCGGTGGTGCAGATGTGTCTTATCGGGTGATAAACTCGTTAAAATAACAGTACAGCAATGTATCTTCTCGTTTCATGGAAAGAAAATCAGCAAAACGAAGGAAATATATTCATTTATACACCATAATTTTTAGTGCCTTGAAAACCAATACATTACATGCAGAACATTATTAGTACTCATCTACAAAAGAGTAACAGGAAACGAAATATTATGCATTATAACGCTTCCTACAGATGAAATGCGTGTGCGAGTTTTGCTTGGATTTTCCCAAACCTTATAACTGAGAGTTTCAACCATAGATTATAAGTATCATAATATCTAAAAGAGAAATAGTGTGAAAGGGAATTACAGTTACACCAAAAATCTTTAATGCTTCCATAGCTAACATAAAGAGAAAAAATCTTTGCAGTACACTTAAGAAATTTTAAAAGACCAAATATATGCCTCTTTACTGTATGTGTTATTCCTAAGCATTAGTTTGTCGTATAAGTTACCCCTTGAAAACAGAAGGGACAATACACACACACATACGGTTAAACAATTATATTCACAATATATGTATACATTCAAATCTCTCTCTCTCTCTCTCTCTCTCTCTCATTCTCTCTTTATCTCTCTCTCTCTTTCTCCCCCCCTCTCTCTCTCTTTCTCCCCCTCCCCTCTCTCTCTCTCTGGCGTTCACACATGAACACTTATACGATTCAAATACATCTGGAGTTTGAAGTATTATATTAAAGATCATCATACCGTTTGGACCATGCTTCCTACAATATCAATTCTTCAGATGTGATATTTCTTCTCAAAATAACACAATATCTCTTTATAACTGTTTGCAATTGTGAACAAAAGATCCCAATTAATGAATTCTTGTAGGCATTATCATCAATATATATTGAAAAATTTCCAAGTAACACCTACTTAGGATACCTTATTTTTCATGTATTAGATTCACCAATAAAAAAAGCCGTTTAGCGTCGAACAGAAATCTTCCCGATGTTTGTTTCGACTATAGCTACGCTGAGCTAAATTCTGCGGAGGTCAACTCAGCTTTCCTTGGGATCGATAAAATGAGTACCAATTCAAGATGGCGGATTGACGAAACTGTAAGGATACATGAGTGTACGAGAATTTATTAATCATGACTATTGTGGTATTAGCTCCTTTTCTTCGTACAAATCCAGCCATAGCTCACTTGGGTGATAGGCTTAACACCATTTGGTATCTCGGGTGTCATTTGTGTAGTCTAGTTTGTTGCAAGCATTCTGGACAGATTTCGTCATTCTTTTCCACCAGTTTCAGAAGCTCCATAACGAACCATGGGCACTCCCTTCCCTCCTGGCTAAAATATAAGCAAATAATGAAAAATATTTTTTTCTTTTCTGCATCATGATTTAAAGTTTATTAAAAATAAACGTTTTCTTTCCCTCAAGCGTGTTTCTTAGATACATAGAAGACATAAAAATATCACAGATTTTGCAGTCCACTACATATATATATCACCTGTCTTGCGTATGATTATGAAATATATTACTGTGTGACACGAATTTTTTACGGCTTTCCTGAAACTAATTAAAACTCGGTAACTAAACATATTTCATACTGTTTACGAATTCGTTTCGCTTACATATTGCTACATTGCTTCCTTATGTCATATGCTCGAATTATTGTCAATGCAAACTCGGAATTCCGATTAAAAAAGCTTCGAAGTGCACCCTTTTCAGAGCATCCTCTTCAGAGCACCATCAGCCGCAGCTCCGAGTGTAACTCAAACGGGAGCAAGCAAGTTCACCTTGTCTAAGGTTCTGCCAACACCAAAAGCCTTACAGGACATATAAGGTGGGTGGAATTTTCATGTTTCCATAACCATTCCGAGACTGGTCACCTAATATATGTTCAGGCTCATACTACTCATCTTGTGGCGATTGATAGAAATTGAAGCACAAAGAAGAGAGGAAAACTAGAAACAACAGACGGGAAATAAGTAAGCGAGTAAACATCCGCAAAGAGCAAATTCGAAGTTGGAAGATCCTGACCAAGTGTCACTAACCCGTAATTGTGTTTGAAATTCAGAATGCACTAAAGAAATAACAAGAAAAAAAAAGGAATAAGCTTATTGGATATCAGGAAGAAGGAAAGTAGAGAAGAGAAAATAAAAGTACTGGTCAGAAATGAAATACTGCTTACTGAAGTCGATATAATCGACTGGCCCCATCCCCCAGAATTTCGGGCCTTGTGCCTAGAGTAGAATAGAATATTTAGAGAGTTACTTAAATTCCGCCGAGGTCGACTTTGCTTTTCATCCTTTCAGGGTCGATAAATTAAGTACCAGTTGCGTACTAGGGTCGATCTAATCGATTGACCCCCCCCCAAAAAAAAAAATTTCGGGCCTTGTGCCTAGAGTAGAAAAGAATATTTTGAGAGTTACTGAAGTATTCCTCAGAAGATGTAGAAGGATTAGGACTTCAGCCAAATATGGTCACGTCTGAAATAGGGGAGCCCAAAATTTGCAGGCAGAACAAAATGTGACCGTAATCTTAGGGTGTTTTTATACTACGGAAGGGTAGCTATTAACCCATGAAATTGTGGGATATCCGAATTATTATTTATAATTATTTTTGTGCCAGACTTTTTACAGGAAAACTAGAGTATCACGTTTTTATACCACATGCCAGTACAGGATTTTACACACACAAGCACG
>JAOPJW010004870.1:72172328-72182529 GCA_027122535.1 Octopus maya
TCATGAAGTACATTCTAGTACCGGTTTGCACCTTTTAGAGTTTTCCAACTAAGAGTAAAATAAAAAAAAAAACAATTAAGTTGGAGAAAAAAAATTAAATTTAAGTGAAATATTTTGTAGATATTTCCATAGTATTTAAATTGGTAAATATTTCCACAGTCTTCAGTCTCTCTATTCCTTTGTGAATGCATCGTAGGTGGGTAGTAGTAAGTCTGAAGGAATTGTTTGGTTACAGAGAATTGACGGTTTAAGACAGGAGATACCAAGAGTAATAAAAAAGTTATCACTCTAACCCACGAAGAACTAACACCAGACCAAATCAACATATTCTTCAAAGGGCTCAAATTCACAGCCACCCCACAACATCCTAGCTACAACAAAATGAAAGAAGACGTTGCGAAATTCTGTCGAAAATTACGACTCGCCGAGGAATTAAACAACAAATACAACGAGAAAGAATCGTTAGTCCGAAAAAAATTTTAACTACACCCTATCAAAAGGTTAGAACAAAATTATTGACCATTTCTTTGAATATATCACCAATAACCCATATCAGCATATACACAAACAAAAATACAATCCAAACTTCAGCAAAAAGGAATGGGCTGAGCTGAACAGATTTAAAGGACGGTAAAAACAATCAGAATCACCGAGGCTGACGAAGGGAGTGCAGTAGTCTTAATGGACACGGTATATTATATAACCCTAGTATTATCCATATTAGAAGACACAACACATTATGAAAAGGTACAGCACTACAGTCAGCAGAAAATTATGAGAAACCTAAAAATAATTTTAAACCTACACAGAGTAGGGCTCGCCGACAAAGAATACTATTATATGACTAACTTCAATAGTAAATCTAGTCAGTGCTATGGTATTCCTAAGATACACAAAAGTGAAAAAATAAATAATGCATGCAAGGGAGCCACAAACATAATAGACAAGGTACCTACTCTTAATCACTTCAAATTAAGACCCATAATAGTAGGCCTACCATGGGAAACTCACTGCCTCAGTAACGTTTTAGACACCCGATTAAAACCATTCCTCAAGCGTATCAAAAGCTACATAAGGGACGACCTAGATATGCTCAATCACCCCACTGAAACAATAGATAAAAATACCCTGCTAGTATCCTTTGATGTAGTTAACCTCTATTCCAATATCCCTTACAGCTTAGGAATAGAAGCAATCCAATTCTGACTACAGAATTACTCCAAAGAACTCTCACACCGCATCAACAAAGAATTCGTAATAGAAGGGCTAAAATTCATCTTCGAGTGTAACTTCTTCGTATTTAATGACAACTTCTTCCGACATTCATCGGGGACTGCGATGGGTACCCAAATGGCCCCCTTCTTTGCTAACCTAGTCATGGAGTACCTAGAGATCAATCTTTATCGTAGGATACAGGAAAATACGGAAACCCATTCTCCCTATACATAGAAAATATCTGGAAATGATAGATGTCTAGTTGACTGCTTCATTCTTTGGCACGAAAGTATAGAGAGACTTAAAGAATTTCAAGCACTTCTGAATGGACTTGACATAGAAATTCAATTTACGATAGAATATAGCCACCAACAATTTCCATTCCACGACATCCTCATTACGAAATCCAAAAATAAAATAGAAATAGACATCTATTATAAGCCTACGGACTCCAAGCAATATCAGCCATTCAACTCTTGCCACTCCAGACACATTAGAATGAATATCCCTTACAACCTTGTTAAAGGGATTTGCACTATAGTATCTCATTCAAGCACAAGGGATACACGGCTACATAAGCTAAAGGATACACTCAAGAGTAGGAACTACCCACCATCACTAATTGATATAGGTTTTTCAATGTGCCCTACAACTCAACATCCACGAACTCAGACACCCTAGACTAAAGAAAGATTTACAACCAAAAGCCTTACCATACATATCCACGTACACCCCAAAACAATGAGGCCTTTGACACAATCCTCCAGAACATCCCTTTACTTAAAAGAAGCATAGAATGGATCAAATCCTCCAAATGCACACCATCATAAAGAGCAAAAGACAACCCAAGTCAATGAAAAGTCTTCTAATACAGGCCCAGATACACTCGTCAACAACATCAAAACCGACAGTAAAAAATGTAGAAGACGTAACTGTGGTTTCTTTTTCTTTCAGCATTCTTCGAGTATGGTGTTTTTCAAAGGGAGACCTGAGTGATTTTGATGCTTGTTGCTTGTGTGTCTGAAACAGTAGCTTGGAAGTGGAATATTACTTGTTCGTGGTTTTCTGTTCTTTGAAGTTTGTATCTAAAAAAGGCTGGGAAAGAACTTCTGGGTAATGCTAATATTTTCTCACTTTTTAATTTCTAATATTTGTTTTCCTTTTTTTTTTCGACTACACGAAGAAATTACTTGCATAGCATTATAAAGAAATTTATCATTTAAATATTAATAAAGACTGAGGAAGTGAAGAGAAATAAATACTTGAAGGTATGGGTAAAACTCTTCGTGGCAAATAAATATGAGATGTGTAATTTTTTGTTAACTCCATAGGGAAATAGAGATTTTCAATAATAAATGTTCACATTATTGACACGTAAAAAATAAATATTTGCTACGCATGACCGTGAGAATGTTACAGAAAATAAATGCCTTTGAAAAATGGATCAAAAATAAAGAAAATTTTTTAGTTGATAATGTGTTCACAATACTTATTTCACTGACACCTAAATAAACACATTTGGAAGTTAATGATAGCAATTTGTTGATGCAAATGAATATGGTGTTTGCTAATTGCATAACGAAATAGATAGATGTTAATTTTTCAATAAGAATTTTTCCTAATGGTGTGGGGTGGAGGAAATAGAGAAATATTCATGACCAGTGGAAATGAAACGTGTCACAAAATTATTTCTTACATGGAAATCAATTATAAAAATTTTTCACACGTGTTATAGTAAAAATTCAGAAACCAAATGTATAAGGAATATCAGCATAACGAAAGAAAATATGCCCACTTTTCACAGAAGTATGGATGGAATTACTTCCAGCATCATAAATGATGCTAGAAGAGCTGAGCACTGGAAGAAATGGTGGATAGAAATGCATAACTTTAATGATATGATTGCGAATATTTTCGAATTGCATTCAAAGACCTTGAAGGCATATGGATACAAATGAGTACCTCAAATAAATATTCACATTAAGATGCAGTGAAATTGGATCCTGCTTTTCAAAACTTTTAGTAAATCGAATAGAGCAAATACATCTCGAACCAATATTTTCACAGCGTTACATATTAAGACGTAGCCTGAAACTTAATCTACCGAAAAGTAAATGACACAATGTGAATTTGTTTTCACGGTATATTTACACACAACTATGGAGTCACACGGTACAAAAACACCGGTACATTTTGTGAAATATGAAATTCCAAAAAATTGCAATGCACGTGTGACAATAGAGGCATCGACTTATATCAGTTAAGATCTCAGTGATCTATATAACTTACATATAGGTGGTGCTTCAGCATGGCCGCAGTCAAATTACTGAAGCAAGTAAACGTTAAACAATATGTAGATTAATATCCTAAAATCTATTTTGTATATATACATGTGTGTGTGCGCGCGTGTGTTTGTTTGTGTGTGTATGTATGTATTAATGTGCTTGCGTGCGCATGTGTGTCTGCTTTTGTCTGTAACAACAGAGAAATTGGGATATAGACAATGCCGCTTCTGTGCTATCTTTTTTGTGTTCCATCAATTGATGGTGATGATTTAGATGATGATGCTTATGACTAACGACACTACCGCCACTACCACCACCACCACCACTATCATCTTCTTCCTCCTACTCACCATCATCATTATCATCATCATCATCACCAGTAGTACTACCACTGTCGTCATCATCTGCAGCAGCAGCATTCTCGTCATCACGTCATTGTCAACAATATTGATGAAAACCATGTGAGTAATGGTGATAAGAATGTTAATGATAACAGTGATGATGTTAATAATAATAATAATAATATTCTTGATTGAATTTTTGCTTATTTGTTTGTTTTTAAATTTTCGTTGTTTTGTTTACTTTAATTTAAGTTAATATCTCTCGGTTTTCTTTTCATATAGTCTTTTCTTGGAAAACGTTTGAGTCAAAAGTTTTTTTCAGAAAAGTGAACTTTGGAAATAATTTTCCCAGACCGATGATAAATTATCTATAGCCGACATTTTATCAATCAATATAATGCGATAGAATTTAAATAATAGAATTCCACAAAGTTGACAAAAAGAGAAGAAAAAAAACAAAGACATTTTAGTCCTATAGCAACGACAACAACAACAAATATAATCATTATACGAAGCCAGGAATGATAAAAATAAAACAATGAAAGAAAGACGAAAAATGAAACAATAAAACTCCAGAACAGTAACGCTAAAAGTATCTCTAAACTGTATAAACAACTTCAACATAAAGAAATAAAAGAAAGATTAGCAACAATAACAAGCAACACTGAAAGCAATCCCTGGAAATTGATATTTTTATTCAACGAAGTATTTTCATTTGCATTCATTCTAAATTATATTTATTTACCATTTTTACTTTTTATACATTTCTTTTCTTTATTTTCTTAGCAAAAACAAGGTTTTAGCATTGTATAAATATATTCTTTGTTAGATATTCTTTGATTGGAATGTTCGGCTTTAAATTCACAATTATTTCATTGTTTTGTTTGTTTCTATTGTTGTTTGTTATTTATTGTCTTGGTTTATGTCACACAGAAACTATACTTACGTGATCTGCATGGAACAAGTATTGACTTATTGACGAAAAAATAATCTTCCAAAATCAAAGTGATTTGCAAATAACAAGATCGTAATACTAATTCACGAACCGCCAACTTTCTACAAGGTGTGATATTTTATTAGTTTCCTCTTCTCCCTCGTTATTTATTATCCATCTCTGAATTATTTTTTTTCTAGCACTTAATCATAAATGTACGAATTAGTATTCTGACTTCATACTGTTTATATAAATAATAGCTCAGAATAAATCTACTAAAATCTTGTCGGTTTATACCACTGTTGTGTATATATCGCCGTCATTATGAAGTGCTGAGGGTTATCAAAAATTATAAAAATACGAAGAAAAAATTTGTAGGAATACCAGCTGTCTTTTGGGTAAAATACGTAATACTGTATGAGATACAATTAATTCATCTATGTGGTACAGAGAGCGTTTAACTGACGGAGATTTTGCGGGCACCGATTATTGAATCAAAAAGCAATTAATGTATAAATCTCGCAAAGAAGTCCAAAACAGTTGCGAGATCACAACAATTAAGAACAACTAATGAGGATGCCCTACCCTGCAGCTTCCCTTCTTTCCAATAACTGCTGATTTTCCCATAAGTCACATTTGAATTTTTTAAACGGGAAAGGATACATTAGACACTATATATCTGATATACAAAGATGGAATCATCACAGCTGGTACATATGTTATAAGTGTGTTCGATCAGAGCTGAACATGAACTGAACAAAAACAATACCACCTAACAGAGAGGGTTTTATAGCTGCACATACCAAGGGGATCTGCGAGTAGCAGCAATCAATTCTCCTTAAATCACATTTTGCTATCTTACATACAGAAAGAAAAGAAATATTACGCGACACACCTTGTTTACAATGAGACTCAGCTCTCGTGTTGAAATGCTTTTTTTTTTTATCCCAGATCCGTTCGTTCAGAACTGATTTGTACCTAATCAATTGCAAAAATCAGCAATAAATCACCGAATCGACCCCTTTTACGTTGAAATTTAATTGACTCTAGCCCAACTTGAAATGAGACTGTGTTACCTTTGCAAAGTAAATTTACATGTTGAACAATGTAGATTTTGTAGTACAGATTTAAAGAAATAATTGCAATACAAGAAAAACATTGAATAGATTGGTACGTAAGATGGTGTTGAAATGTTGTAGAAGTCTAAAAATCAAAAAATTGTCAAAGGGCCTCCGGTTGTAAAAGTGTTTTGTGGATAGAAGATACTGATATAATAAATATTAGGAAAATGTATAGGGAAACAAAAGGAAAATGCCGGAAAAAATAAAAACAGGAATACTACATGAGAGAAAACTACATTAATACAACAGGTTTAAAAGAAAGAAATTATAATAGTAAAATAAAGACATCAATGGAAAGATAAGCCATAAAATAATGACATAACCTAAGACATAAAGCAGCGGCAAACGGTGGGATAAATAACAGTACGAAATAACAAAGAAAAAATCTTTCTATAAAACTAAATGAAAGAGAGCAATAAAACACGACAGACCGTCAGCAATGAAACGACGAAGAAACAAGGATTATATAATGCGAGAGTATTCAACAAAACATTTCGTACACAAAATAAGGAAACTATGACAAAGCTCTATAAATAATAGATCAGATCCATCATCGATTCTGTCATTCCTTCGAAAGATTTTAACTTCACAACAAAGCACAATAAATTTGCAATCCATGAAAAGAATGCTCTTAGCCCTATAATATGTACCATAAACTTTTTTTTTTACCTTTCAAACACAACACCTACATTCCACCAGATATACGTAAGCCGAAAATATGTGGATAGGAAGTACATTTAGATATGCAAGAAAAAATGCTTTACAACTGAAATTGCATCCGGCTTAAACAAAATTCTAGATACACTAATACATCAACATTTCAGAACATTACATTGACATCATCGTATTTTCTAGTAACTTTCACTAACACATGTAAACTTATATAAAAGTATGTTCCAATATATTGATAAATATACGTCAGAGTACAGCTACTTCTGAACCCTACCCAACCTACAGAGTTCCTCAGCCATTTTGCTTTGACTGCGTTCACCAAATCCACCCCTCTCCGATAGTATTTTTTCTAGATAGTTAATACTGGTCTAGATGAGAGCTGTGAATTTAATTAAAATTGTAAAGGTAATGGATTCCTTCATACAATGCTCTTTTTCGCGAAATGTAGGATCTCTTTTACTGGAGATACATTTTTCACTGGAGATGGTCTTCGTTTTAGGGTAATTGTGCACAGTTCTGTCCTTCCCATTTGTATTATACCTAATCTCCACTTTTAAAAGTGGATAATGTGGTTCACCTACCAAAACTGCCTTCCTTAAGATTTACTTCCAATTGTTGGTATTTCCATTTAATTTCATGACCTTCAGATAGTAAGCCATAAGAGGAATGCCACAGGTGCAACAGCAATGCTGTTTATCCTGGATGACCACTCTTAGGCCGCTGAATGGGAACACTCTGTAGTTGTATGGTGCTTTTGCGGGACATGAGAGCTTATATATCAATGATAACCGCATTCTTTCATATGTCACTGAAGGTTACATCAGCACTTCCTATATTGTGCTACAAAAGTGATTACGAGTCAGAGACAGACGTCGTTTCCTCGATGTTAGGCTAGTGACTTTTATGCATTTTCTTAAACTCACGAGCACTTGCATCTTGTGCTGTATGAGCTTGGGTTTTCTCTGTTCCCTATTTATTTCAAAAGTCAACGCATAATGTACCATCCACCCTCACTCTCCAATGAAGAGGCATTCATTCCACTTTTCTACAGAATCATCTGCTGATTCCTTTGAACAAGCAAGGAAATCATTCGCTAACTTTCTTTTCCTTCACATTCGGATAATGTTTTTCAGATAGAGAAGCATTCTTCTTATGAAGTAACTGCTTGTATGCATTTGTCCTTTCCATGAAATGCAATGTCTAAGAATTATATACAGGGAATACACTTGTGAATGATCTGCTGAGAGTTTTAGTCGCATAAACATTGTTTCATATAGTACATGAGTATATGCAGATGCTTTCTTGTTTGAGCTGTCACTCTTATCTTTCAAAGCAAAGTAACTTCTTAGTAAATTTTTATCTGTAAATCTTCTTTGTATAATTAGCACTCGTCGTTTTAACTTATAATTTTTATGTTTATTCAATTGGGCGCTTACTTTTTTCTTTTTTGCTACTACTATTCTCTCAAGCAACTATTCTCGATTTTCCATTACGCGAAACCTTGTGGAATTTTGAGTAACTGAAATGTTTACAAAATAAAAAGTTAATATCTAGGGACAAATTTTAATTTGTCCGTCATTGGTTAAACAGGGTGGACACACAAATTTTCCAGTGTTTGTTTAAATACCATCCACCAAAACAAAAATTTCTTTCTACATGAAAGAAAATGGCAGTAAAACAACAATACCGGGAGAATGAAGTGAACACATGCGCTCAAGCCAAACATAGAGACAAAAGCTATACAAATAACTGGTGGAACTTTACTCTTCATTCTAAAACAGGTCTGAATAGAAACAAAATTAATATACTTCTATATTAGTTGCATATTTTACAACTATACTCAACACAGACAACGAAAGTTCCCTACGAAACAGATATAATATCTGTAAAGAAAAGAGTTGGCATAAAATAATAAATTAACCACATTCTCTACTAAATTATCGAGGTACTTTAAGAAGATGTGTACAGACACCATAAAAACTTATACCCAACATAATCTGAACATGAAAATAAAGTATACACGATGAGAAAATTTAAATGACAAATAAAAACAAGTGTAAATAGCGAGTTAAACCATTAATGTTATTAATTACTGAGAATGAGAACATCGAAGAAAATCATAGAAAGAGACAAACAAGCTAAAATAGTGAAAACATCATAACATCTGATCATACCACTGACCAACGAAGTAAAATAAAAGCAATAAATTCGAAAAGAAATATAAAAAGAAATGTGAAAACATTTAATGATATAAAATTCAGAATATGCATATTATATGAATATGACAATGATCTAAATTTGGAAATAATTAAAAAGATTTAAATCGATAAAAGAGCTTCCTATGGAACACAGATTCTTCCTAAAATAAACTTAACAATAAAAATGCGTTAACCTGACCAACATAGATTTGGTAAAGTCAGGTACGGAGATATCACCAGAACTAAACAAAAGCTTTACATAGCAACCATAATAATTACAAAGAAGCGGTTACTGCCTGAAAGAAATACTCATACAGGAATTTTAAATCCACGTATAGGACGCAAAAAGAAAAAAAAAACATAATAATAAAAGTAAAAAAGAAATATCAATTCCATATGAAATCAACAAGGAAACGATACAAGTAAGATAAAAAAAAAAACTCCAGTGACAAATCTTACAGGCATGCAATGTAAAAAGTTCAAAGATATATACCAGAAATCAAAGAATGCCGATAACAAGAATCCTTGCTAAATCCCATAACTCATCATTAGGAAAAGTGACAATAATTCTTTGAACAAACAGATAATTCATATCCGAACCAAAACGATTTTATCAAAAACAGAAAACTTAAAAAATAGTAATTAATGTTATGTAAAGAGGAGTTTGAAGAGTTAAAATGTATACAAATCACGACGAGTGTGCAAAACTAATGCCTTCCAAATTTGAATATATTTGAGAAATATTAAAATGCAACGTCTTATTTTTACTATTAATGCTGCTAATGTCACTTCAGCCAATGTATCTACATGTATTCCTGCCATCCCTGTCTATTTTGTGCTTCTGTTTCGATCTCTTCTTATTTCAGATCTACTTCTTTCTTCATTGTACTATGATACTCTCTACTATGTAGGCTTTCTACGGTGCCTGACTGTCCATTTTCCTACTGAACATGTTTACTAATCTTCTGGCAGGTACCAAAGCACACACGTAATATACATTACTTTGTTACATCCCAAACCACAAAATTCTACCATTCCATTCCCAAGATTCTTCATAACACTAAAACAATTAATTATAATTTAGCTGCTATGCTATGACTCCATCCCATATATAAATATAAATCATTATTTTTATATGAGTTGACAATCTATGTGATTCCTATACATCTGAAGCAAAATCATTGCTACATTGTTTTTTTTTTTAATATTTAGTTGAGTATAGATTCTAAAGATCCATCGTTGATTTTAGCATTTCTAAGATAAGTAAACTGATTTGAATTTTCCAGTGTTAGCTCATTCAATGACGAATTTCTTTCATCTGCTTACTTGGCATTTATGATTTTAGTTTCAAGGATTACTATTTTCATATCGATAGGTTTGCCTATTTCATCAAATTTGTTTATAATTCATTACATATTTGATGTTTCGTTACTAA